>OY744517.1:219193387-219197044 GCA_963556195.1 Sepiola atlantica
CTTGTTTTGACAGAATTCTTGTTGAATAATCTATGGAGACTATGTTGCAGTGGGAAGTGTTTATCAATTTTAAGAACAACTTACCTACATTGATTCAGACATTAAGTAAAAATGTTATGGGGTTAAAAAAATATATTTCTTATCCTGCTTTTATTATTATTATTTGTTCTGGGATATAGGGTGAAATCTGTCCTTTGAATCTGCTTTTGTGGAGTGCTCTGTTGTAGTAAAGAGCAGCTGGGTTAAAAATATCGAAGTTCGATGACAGGTTCAAAATTTTGTAATTAATGTTAGGTATGAGATTTTTGAATGGCACATTTCTATGTTAATATATCTTAGCTTCCCATTAGGTTTATGGTAAGGACTGTGTGTGCTTTTAATTAGGTCTAGATTTACATCAAGAAAGTTAACGTTAGATAGATTAATGTCTATTGTGATTTTAAACCCTAATTGGTGCAGATGTGCGGTTAACTGTTTGCAGAGTTTATCTAATGTATATCCACTGCAGTTTCAGGAAAGGCAAAGGCCATCATGGTATAAACCAAGACTTGATCCAGGAATCTATCTTTAAGTGAGTTTAAGATAAATAATCTGACTAGATCACAGATATAGCACTATCATATGCTCCCATTGTGACATCAAACAAGTTTTCGGGTTTTACTTTTTTTTTACTCGTTTTGTCATTTTAAAATAGAAGCGTTTTCCTGACATGCGTTATAGTGTCTATTTCACTTATATCTGTGTATCTGTCAGAAGTTTAAGGCTTTACTGTAGCAGCCATCATGCGAGTCCACGGTAAAAAAAGAGTGAGGATCGTGCCGTGTGTCGTCCATCAGGGATTGAACCCAGAACGTTCCACTTATAAGATAGAATCTTGTTATTTCTGAGTTCACTTATGCAAATAAGCATTCGTTTGCATAGTCGAATTCTTGTTGAGATAAAAGAGTAGAAACTTTCCTCACAGGGCAGATAGAGTTGACATGACCAGTTAGGACAACGTTGAGTGTTCAGCAAGAGAAAAAGAGAAAAGATTGAGTTGGTATCGTTTGTGTCAGATTATTCCGTTGACAAGATTTGTGTTTTGGAGAATTGTTAATACAATTTGCGAGTCGGACTTTTGATTTTTTTTAAGTTAGTCTTAGTGATAAGAGAGAAAACAGTTTATGTTGAATTGTGTGAATCAACAGTTATTTTTGTTAAGGATGTTGTTGAACCGGAGCATAGTAAATTCCATGTTTACCTAGAGTCGTATGTCTGTATTATTTTTAATTTGTTAGTTAATCTTTCTAAATATGTGTTTGGTGGCTATAAGTGTGTGCCTAACCCTAACCACAAACAGAACAATCTGTAGCTGACCCTCTTCCAGGCATACCCTCTCCCATCTCTCCACTCTTTGAACTCTTGACCCCTCCCTTCTTATTCTCACTTTTAGTCAGGAATCTGTCATCCCCTACCCATAATCTGTCAACCCCTACCCATAATCTGTCAACCCCTACCCATAATCTGTCATCCTCTACCCATAATCTGTCAACCCCTACCCATAATCTGTCAACCCCTACCCATAATCTGTCATCCCCTACCCATAATCTGTCATCCCCTACCCATAATCTGTCAACCCCTACCCATAATCTGTCAACCCCTACCCATAATCTGTCATCCCCTACCCATAATCTGTCAACCCCTACCCATAATACACTCTATCTCCATACTAGGCCAATCTCCTACTTTAATCCCTTCTCTGAGTTTTACAGCCATTGCATTCAATTTATCTTTTTTTTCGTATTTTACTTACATTCTTCTGGCTTTTAATTTTTTTATTTCATTAATTTTCATAGTTTTAATGGATTTTTAATTTAACTTGAAAACTTTACACACCTAACTGTATCTTATATCTCTACAAATCTACCATCCGCCCATGCATGGAGTATTGTTGTCACATCTGGGCTGGTGCCGCATCCGCTAGTCTCTCCTTCTTAGACAGGGTCTAAAAAAGAGTCGCTAATCTAATAGGTCTTTGTTATCCACTAAGCTCCAGCCCCTGTCCTATCGCCGCAATGTTGCATCCTTGTGCTTGTTTTACAAGTACTTCAATGGATTGTGCTCCGATGAACTGACTGCTCTGGTGCCCCCTCAATGTAAATACACTCCCATCCATTCACTGTGGGGGTCCCCAGATGCCGGAGGGCATCCTAAATTTGGTGCTTTGTTACATTAGGACCCAAACTAACTTTGACCCCGTTGTTCTGGTTAGGGTCAAAGTGGGGGTTAGGGTTAGCTATAGAATTAGGATTAGGGGTTAGGGTCATGGTCAAAGTTAGCAGGTGCCTAATGTAACAAAGTACCCTAAATTCTATCCTACTAGCTACTTTCCTCGAGCTGCCAGCATTTAGAACTCTCTCTCTTTGTGTTCCGTGTTTCCCTGATTCTACCGACATGGAGTAATGTGAACAAATATCTTGTTGCACAACTCCTCAATTAGGATGCCCCCTTTAATTTCTGGCCCCTAATCTACAGTAGCCCCTTACGTCTCAGTGGTAATGTGCCCCCTTGTTTGGGGTGAATTCCAGTTTAAAAAAACAAAAAAACTTTATTTTTATTTTACCCTTTTTTATCATTAATAAATTTTTTATCATTAATAAATTTCCTTTTATTTTAACCATTTTACTTTCATGCTTTCATATCTATCCTTTATTTATCGCCCTCATATCTCCAGTTCTTGTGGGCCGTCAGTACACACAAATTGGCTATAGAATTTTTATACATATTTGTATATTTTTTTATTATTGCCATTATTCTGCTTGCTGGCACAATATAAAATCAGCACAAAAATGTCAGTCTATAGTGCTTGCATTATAAGCATCTGAAATCCATGTACACACTGTTGAGGCAACGCCGACTGAGATGGCTTGTCCACATTCACAAGATGGCTGATGGCAGAATCCCCAAAGTTCTCCTTTATGGAGAGTTAAAAGAAGGAGAGAGATATCGTGGTTTTCCTTTTCTAAGATACAAGAATGTCTGCAAGAGGGACATGAAGGCCCTTAGCATCGATCCGTCATCTTGGGAAAGCCTTGCTTCTGACAGGGATGAATGAAAGAAAAACCCTCAAACGACAGCTTGACATCGGGGAAGCAAAATGGAAGACGAAAGATGCTGAAAAGCGTGCAAGGAGGACGGGAAGGGCAAAAGCAAGTGAGCTTCCTCATCCATCTTCCTCCTTCATCTGTGACAGAGACTGCAAGGTTCGCATAGGCCTTCTCAGCCACAGCAAGAAATGCCTAGGTTAAGTCAGTATGCCCCTTGGGGCATTGGCATCATTGACTTTGTGAATGCTGAAACTAGCCGCTAGATCTGCAAGTGTCATTCATGGTCGGATACGACCGACAAAGGACCTACTACTATTATTATTATTTCTGCTGGATGAAGCTATAGTGATTTTCTTATCGCAACAAACCAGATTTCCCACACCTTTTGAAACCGCCGGTATTAATGACTAATTGAATTCTTTTTTTCTAGTATTACCCAAAAGAAATATTTTATGTTCTTACAAACGTAACTGAGCCGTCTGTGTTTATTCCTTCTAAACAACACAGATAAGAATAGGGTGACAAATAGTTTAATTTATTTTTATTTAGTTGACAAGAAGGTGCATAAAAT
>OY744517.1:219197244-219302244 GCA_963556195.1 Sepiola atlantica
GCTCTAGTTTTTGTGTATTTTTCAGCTCAAGTTAATTCTGATTTTATTGGGCTATTTTTTATTTTATAGTAATTTCTTGTCATTTCCATTGTTACCCTTTCTTAACTTGTTAAACCCTGCTTTGGGAAACAAAAGCAGAAACTAGCTCTAGTTTTTGTGTATTTTTCAGCTCAAGTTAATTCTGATTTTATTGGGCTATTTTTTATTTTATAGTAATTTCTTGTCATTTCCATTGTTACCCTTTCTTAACTTGTTAAACCCTGCTTTGGGAAACAAAAGCAGAAACTAGCTCTAGTTTTTGTGTATTTTTCAGCTCAAGTTAATTCTGATTTTATTGGGCTATTTTTTATTTTATAGTAATTTCTTGTCATTTCCATTGTTACCCTTTCTTAACTTGTTAAACCCTGCTTTGGGAAACAAAAGCAGAAACTAGTTTTTGTGTTATTAATAAACTATTAATAAACTGTATTTAATTGCATTTCTGGTTGTTTTCTTTATTTGCTCCTTTGTATATTTTTGTTGATTCCCATTTTTTTTATTCATGGTAACAACAGACGAATTTTGGTAACGAGCCAATTTGTTTCGTCAATGTCAGGTACAATTCTTTTCATTCTGATGAAACCTTCTAATTAAGGTAAAACGTAGATGGATATTTAATTAATATTTTGGTTTTCCTTATTTCATTTTCCATTACATCGGAACATTTTTCCATTCTTTATCACATATATATGTATATTATATTTTAAATCTTGGAATTTATTTCCAATAGTCTGTTATGTATTATGCTGCTTTTTTTTGTTAATGCTAAACTTGTGCACATTTATTTAAATTTATATTTGAGCCGCATATTTTTATGTATTGAGCACTTTCTATTCAAATATTTCTTATTTCTGCAACTCTCTAATTCATTCAAAAAATAAGCTGGGTGTAAATAATCGCCAATCTGATGGAAAATGTTCAAATGCAAAAAATCGGTTCACAATGGCTTCTTTTACCAATGTTGTTTGGTTTTGTAAATGAAATCTGATCCCTTCAGGAATTATTTTGATCTATATAAATTTAATTTATATTCATATAATCTCTTATATATATTCTCCATTCTATAATAAAGACCAATATATATATATATATATATATCAAGAAAAAGAATGATGAAAATTAAAGTTGGAAGAATTACAAATTTTATTAAATCATCAAAAGTTTGAAAACAAGGAGAAATCTCAAATCCTTAATCCATGGCTTTTCAAAGATAAATTAAGCATTTGAGATTTCAAAGATAAATTAAGCATTTGAGATTTCAAAGATAAATTAAGCATTTGAGATTTCAAAGATAAATTAAGCATTTGAGATTTCAAAGATAAATTAAGCATTTGAGATTTCAAAGATAAATTAAGCATTTGAGATTTCAAAGATAAATTAAGCATTTGAGATTTCAAAGATAAATTAAGCATTTGAGATTTCAAAGATAAATTAAGCATTTGAGATTTCAAAGATAAATTAAGCATTTGAGATTTCAAAGATAAATTAAGCATTTGAGATTTCTCCTTCTTTTTGAACTTTTGATGATTTAATAAAATTTTTAATTCTTCCAACTTTTATTTTCATCATTCTTTTTCTTGAATTATTACTCTATCCAGTATATTGAGCTTTCCATTATTTAATTTTATAGGTATTATTTAAAGATATAACATTTATCTTTAAATTTTCATTCATTGTTATTTATATATATATATATATATATCTATATATATATATATATATATATGAGTGTTGCAGCAAAATCCAACACTTGACAAAAAAACAAAAACGATTAGGCAATAAAAACAAAAATTGGGCATGCTTGTTGGCCTTTATCACACCCCAGAAGAAATAGTCAAGGAGGTTGCAGTCGGGTGAGGAGGGTGGCCACAAGTCTGGCGACCAGTAGTGAGAAACATTGTTTAGCAGCGACGCCTAGTTCGTCTTCATCTTGTGTGCAGGAGTGGAGTCCTGCTGGAAGATGTAGGGGCATCCGGTGGCTCTCTTGTCCATCCAGGGCTTCATCATGCTTATCAGCACCTCCTGGTAGATTATTTTTTTGTCAAGTGTCGGATTTTGCTGCAACACTCTGTATATAGCACTTAAAAAGATTGTGTTTTTTGGTGACCTGTCATTGCTATAGTTTAACAAGCTCTTGTGATCATCAGATGGTGTAATGCGCCAATTGCTGATTATCTGATCCGCATTTCTGGTTATAAATTCTGTAGTTTTTGTGCGGGCTTATTATTTTATTTATTGTCCTCAGAGCTGTAAAAAGATCTTGTTCTTCTTTATTTGATTTAGGTATAAAGCTTTTTATTTCTACAAACATTATTTGGCTACACATTTGCAGTACATGTTTCAGTCATAGCTATGGGCAGCCCAGTTATTTTTTGTGATCATCAACGTTTTTGTAACATTCTGATTACTAAAGTGATTGGAGATTAAATATATTGGCCCCTAGTATTAATCGCTGGTAGATATTTTATTTGTTTGATATTTATCCATATTTATATTACTCGCGGGAAAATTGAGAAAACCAAGAATCACAACCTCCTAAAGTTAATTGAACAAAAATGGACCTGAAAGACTGTTTTCACCAAAAATGTTAAGACTTTATCCACAATATAAAAATATATCTGTATATAGTGAATAAATGAGATGTTCTTTAGCAAAGCAATATGCAAATTAGTTAACCTTATGATGTCGATCGCATAACCATGACTGGATATATTAGAAAGCTTTTTTTCTTCCACTGTGAATATGAATTTGGCGTTTTAATCTCATTGTTAGTGCAAGAAATGACGCAACTTTATAAATATACAGATAATAACTTTCTTCAAGAAATCTTGTGTATTTTTATTTTACTTAGGTACTTATCTCATGATAAAAGGAAAAATCTCACTTTGATGCAAATAAAAACAAATAGTTGATTTGAAAAAAAATTCTTTGGTTAATTTTCAAGGAATCCTAAAAAGTGCCACTCGGCACTATTTCAAAACACTGTATTATTGCATAGAACAATTCTATTTTCTGACTAAAATATGTCTAATATGATTTAATAGAAAAGAATTATGATCAATGTTTATCATTTATCATAATTTGAAGAGTTTTAAGATGGACATTTCTTGCTTAGCGGCTGACAGATGCATTAAATATAATGGTTTTATGCAAGAAGTTGCTTTGAAATAGTGCCGACCCGCATTTTTTAGGATTTCTTTAAGTTAATGTTTTAAAGTTACTATTTCCTTCTAAAACCAACAAAGACAACTACAAAATTTTGTTTGTAAAAAGGAAAAATGTTTCTTTTTACTTTTAATCTTTGAAGAATTCATTTTAGATCTACGATTAAAGTTCAAGTTGAACGTTTGTCACATTTGATCACAAATACACAGACAATTTCTTTGTTCCTAGCACGAAAGCTGGATTCAAAAGTGTAGTATATGTTCTGTTCTCGGTTTGAGGAGAAATCCTTGTCCACTGAGCAAATTTTATTTTTTGTGTTAGTCCAGAGTTCTTTCTGGGGAGATGGATTTTTCCCCCCATTAAAAATCGACTTTGTGTCTCGCGTTTCTTTCGCGGGGAAGTAAATAAATAGGAACAATTTCTTTTGAATCCTCCATCACTGGACAGCACACACAAATGGCCGATATGTGCGTCATGTGTAATTATAAAAATCAAATGCTCGTGTTTTTATTTTTATGGGAGTGAGATTGTGCTTGTTTATGACGAGATAAACATCTAGGACGAACAAATTGGCCCATAAAAAATGCATAGATTAGCAACATCTCTAAAGCAAAGTTTTAGCTTTATTTGAGAACGATAAAATTAATGGTGAAGACGAAAGTGTCCTTTTTAAAAATCTGTACTATAAAACTGTGTATATATGTACTATAAAACTAAGTGTATATATGTATGTTTGTGTGTGTCTATCGCTTTTCAAAGCCACAGTTTTAGTGACAAGAAGATCAAAGTTTGCATGAATGTTGACCTTGACTTGTATCAGAACATAAACTACCATCTTCGTCTCTGTCTCTCTCTCCCAGACGATGTTA
The DNA here is from genome assembly GCA_963556195.1 of Sepiola atlantica. Taxonomy (NCBI): domain Eukaryota; kingdom Metazoa; phylum Mollusca; class Cephalopoda; order Sepiida; family Sepiolidae; genus Sepiola; species Sepiola atlantica. The sequence continues at coordinate 219,201,318 of OY744517.1, forward strand.
TAATATCGTAGGTTGGGTTTTGCACTTTGCAAACACTATGATTCAGCGGAAAACCATGAGATCTTCAAAGAAAAGACTATGTTATTTCTATACAAATGAGTATTGGGGGTTTAGTTAACATTTATTTTTTTATACCTCTTTTTTAAAAATCTTATCAATTCACCTGGAGTGAGTATTGAGGGTTTAGTTAACATTTATTTTTTTATACCTCTTTTTTAAAAATCTTATCAATTCGCCTGGAGTGAGTATTGGGGGTTTAGTTAACATTTATTTTTTTATACCTCTTTTTTAAAAATCTTATCAATTCACCTGGAGTGAGTATTGAGGGTTTAGTTAACATTTATTTTTTTATACCTCTTTTTTTTAAATCTTATCAATTCACCTGGAGTGAGTATTGGGGGTTTAGTTAACATTTATTTTTTTATACCTCTTTTTTAAAAATCTTATCAATTCACCTGGAGTGAGTATTGGGGGTTTAGTTAACATTTATTTTTTTATACCTCTTTTTTAAAAATCTTATCAATTCACCTGGAGTGAGTATTGAGGGTTTAGTTAACATTTATTTTTTTATACCTCTTTTTAAAAAATCTTATCAATTCACCTGGAGTGAGTATTGGGGGTTTAGTTAACATTTATTTTTTTATACCTGGTGAAATTACTAATATCTTTCTTGCTAATGGATATCCCATCAATATCATAAAAATCACCATTGCACGCAAAGTTGTTACATTTAATGGTGGTAAATTTATTGGCCCGTCACGTTGCCCTATTTATTTGAAACTTCCATGGTTAGGTCCTGACGGCCTTGACATTGTCAAAAGAATTTCTTCTTCTACTCAACGTTGTTTTTCAGCAACCATTTTGAGAGTAGTTTACACGACTCAAACCTTTTTCTCTTCTTTTCGTAAGGATGTTTTGCCAGCCATTCAAAAGAATTCTGTTGTTTATAAATTCCTGTGTCAGTGTGGAGCTGACTACGTTGGCAAGACATCCCAAAGATTTGAATTTAGAATATCCCAACACATACCACGTGATATTCGTTTACACAAGGTTTCAAGATCATCCGGGAACCTTCAGGCACAGGAATCAGCCATCGGTAATCACCTGGTTAGTACAAATAGTTGTTCTGACAAGTATTCCGATGGGTGGTTTTCTGTTTTACACAGTGCCAGGTCGAACTACCATCTCAATATTATTGAGGCGTTAGTTATTAACAATTCTCGACCTAGCCTGTGTAGACAAAAGATTTTGAAGCATCAGTTGGAGATCTTTAATGATTCAAATCCACCATAACGTTGAGAGATTTACTTTTTTTTTTTTTTTTTTCTTTTTCTCTCAATCGTTTTCTCCAACTGAAACAAATTTTTCCCCCTCATATCTCATTCGATTTTCTTAGTTTTTAATTTATCATTCTGACGTTTCCTCTTAGACTCTAAGACTTAGAGGGTCAGACGATAAGGCCTTATGGAAAATTTTAGCAATTTTCTTCTTTTTTATTTTCCACCCGCCCATTTCATTGATTAAAAAAAAAATGTTTCCTCTGAAATATATATATATATATATATATATGTTGTGAAGTTGTTCCACAGTAAATAATAAATAAAGGAAATCAAGTCGAGGGTTGGTTTAACAAGTGTATTAACAAAGTAAGAAAGTGACTAGCTGTTGGCTAGACAGTTACAAGACTGTGCTTTGTCTTCAGTGTCTCTGGTGACTTGCACTATTTATAGTGACAACCGGTGTAGTTTCTCCTGTGTAAGAACGGCCGGTGTAACAATATACAAACAAGAAATTTTATGTGATAGTAACATTATTTTCAGTAGAATACGTTATCCATTGATGATGATTATTCTATGCACAATAACAGGAAATATAGCATAAGCAAACACTCTTCACTGAAATACTGTGGATTTGACTGTTGTAGAAGAAATAATCATTTTGTAATTTGCAATTAATTATTGTCTTTAGACGTATCAACACATCTCTATAAGAGGCCAAGTCTGTTAGCCTATCAAGCTTAAGTTTGGAATAACATTTTGTCAGTCCATCAAACTTAAGTTTCGGAATTTTTTAGATGAGGAGGATTGATAATTTGGATTATTCAGATTACTATTCTCATATCGGTTGTCAGTTTCACGTTTCGGCTGATGTAACCTCCGACCTTCTTCAGGTGAAACATTTCGAACTCGTGTCGCAATACTTAAAGGTGTTGATTAACAATCATTTCTGTGACAGTCTTGTGAAGGTTGAAGGTTCAATCCTTACTACAGGTGATAATAACTAAGAATAACTTAAAATAATTAACACTTTTACCCAATCATGGCTGACAGAACGAGAACTATCTACCCCCGTAGATTAAATAAATATTTCAGTTTGAAATTCCATACATATTCTTGAGTTCGACATAAAGATGCCAAATTCAAAAAGACGCACCTGAAGATGTGAGGTTACATTAGCTGAAACATTGTTAAAATAGCAACCAAGATGAGGATACTTGTTTGAATAATCCAAATAATATAAATCATTGATCTTAAATTTGAAACAAAATTTTCCTGCTAACTGTGTTTTATTTTTAGATGCATCCACGCGTCTATATAATTGGTATCTGGCTATCATTTTCGACAAATGAGTTCTAAATTGCATTTTCATTGCTAAACAAACGGATTGAGTGGACGCAACGTAAGGAACTGGTTGAAATGGCTAGATAATGAAAAACTGTATTGACCAATTTCTTTGACAGAAGACAGGCTAGAAAAATATGTACGCCATCAATATAAAACTACTTTTCTCTCTTTTTCTTTTTCTTTCAATTCTCACAATCACTGTAGACTTCTTTTTTACTTTCTTCTTTTTCCTTTTCTTTCTTTTTATTCTGCTTGATTTCCCTTCTCTCTCTTTTCTTCAAATCTGGCAGCCAGAAGGTCAAAAGTCAACACTGACCAAAAAAGAAAAAGTACTAATTTCTTCTTATTTACTTTCTCCATTAAATGATCTCTCTTCAACCATTTTAGTTTCTTTGTTCGCACCCACTGGTAAGTGGTAGTCATCCATCTATTCATTCAAATCACAAAAAGCGTTATGTTTGTAAGGTTAAGTCGGAATACATTATGGCTATAATCATAGTGACACACCAGTTCCTGCCAGATCACAGAAGATAAGCAACCATGAGCATGGTCAGTTCTTAGATGAGTAACCATTTGGCAATACCAACTGTTCTAAGCAAACACTGTATCTAGTTACATAAATAAATTGCTGGGAGTATAACTGGTGACAGTCTAACATCCTGTTTTAAATGATGGAGTCTGGTTTAAATCGGGAAGAAAATCAGAATGACGAACTTACTTGGAAGAGTAATACGTCTGGCCGAATCTGACTGAAATAGAAATGTTACATAAGCAAAAAGGAATCACCATTCTTCCACGATATAATAACGGCTTCACAACTAAATAGATATGCAGTTTTATTTGCGGGAACACAGAAACAAAATGAAGGTTGTACAATGGGTTGATTAATGTTGACAAGACGAAATAACGTTATCCTGGAGTTCCACAACTCCTCTACTGCTGGCTCGGGTAGAGAGTGCAGGATATTCTGTTCATCATATGGTTCGGTTTTTGCGCCAAGATGATTCATCGCGTATGAATCTCATTGGGCGTGTTGCTTGTCCATGCGATGATTACATAATTGGCCAGCCGAATCACAATCTCACCGCTGATCACATAAACCGATACAAGATAGTTCGCTCATTCAACTGCTACACTATCAATGGGATAATTCGGTCTAACTATTTCATTCCGTTAAAACAGAATATACAATAAGATTTAATCTAGGTAGAGTCCATTTAACTCTGAGTGAAGCCAGGTAGGTCTCTTGTGACACAGAATTTGTTCAAATATTTAGACGTGTGGTGTAAAGAAATAAAGGCGTATATGCATATTTATCAGCAGAATAAACCTGAATAAAAATGTGAAAGCAGCAGAAACGAAAATGTAGGTAGATGGTTGGAGAGAGAAAATGAGTCGTAATGGAGGCAAAGGGGGATTCTTTTTGGGGTTGAGTTCACTGTTGCTCAGTTCAAGTTGTTAGAAATACATAGAAAAGTTAAGTGAAAAGTCAAAATCAAAAAGTAAGGTGAAAAGTCAAAATCAAAAAGTAAGGTGAAAAGTCAAAATCAAAAAGTAAGGTGAAAAGTCAAAATCAAAAAGTAAGGTGAAAAGTCAAAATCAAAAAGTAAGGTGAAAAGTCAAAATCAAAAAGTAAGGTGAAAAGTCAAAATCAAAAAGTAAGGTGAAAAGTCAAAATCAAAAAGTAAGGTGAAGAGTCAAAATCAAAAAGTAAGGTGAAAAGTCAAAATCAAAAAGTAAGGTGAAAAGTCAAAATCAAAAAGGAAAATGACGATATTTGTTCTTTGTTCTTCTTTTTTTTCATCCTGTCCTGCTCCTCTTTATGTTTTCTCTCTTGGTGTTTCTCTCTGTCTCCTCCCTGTTTTTCAATCATCTGGTGCACAACACCGATTGATACAAAAAGATGTCACCTGGTGAGTGTTTGTATTGTTTATTTCCTTTCTCAAACCACAGTGCAAAAGTTCATGAAGCAATTTTGGCAGAAACGGTAAGAAAATCAATGTTTAATTGTTTTTCGTTTCTTTTTTAGCTTTTGTTTTCTTTTTAAGCCTTTTTTCCCTTTTTTTTAAAGCTTTTTTTTCTTTTTTAGCTTTTGTTTTCTTTTTAGCTGTTTTTTTTTTCTTTTGTAGTTGCTTTTTTTCTTTAGCTTTTTTTTCATGTTTTTCCCCCCAAAATCATAAAATGTTTGATTTCAAGTCAAATTTAATCCTTTTTTTTCTCTCCTTTCATTTGCAGCAAGCCACGACGGGAGATGGTCTTTTTTATCAATCCAAAATGGGTCTCATCAACAAATCACAGTGACAAGATTTCATCTTTCTTTCCAATTTTCTAACCATTTGACTGATCGGACTAACAATTTCTTATTTCCTCAAATTCATGTAATGCAGTTTAATTTTCAAGTTTAAAGACAATGTCTCAGTTCGTTTATTCGACAGAAGAATGTGAGAAAATGAATGTGTTCTTTTTGTTTAGAAGCACATACGAATCATAATACTTCACTTTTGCCCTTAAACTTTAATTCAGACAGAAATTCTTTTCTAATTGATCCTTTAAAGGCTTAAAAATCCTTTTTGAATTTCGAAGTTTCATGATAATAGTAAACAAGTCAGCCATTTTAATCCATTGTTGTTAGATTCTAGAATGGCTGACACTATGAAAATGTCAAATATAAATTAATTCCTGGCTTGAATTAAAGTTTAAAGACAAAAGAAGTCAAGTATTATGGTTCATTTGTGCTTCTAAATCAAAGGAAAAAAACTACTCTACTCACATGCATCTGTTATATCAAAGAACCAATGTTTCTGTTGTAGTCAGTTTCAATTTATTTTGAGAATTTATTCGAATAAAGTTTTTATTTTATTTTTTTTTGTATACAAGGAAAGTGACTGAATTTCGGGATAAAAATTTTCATAAAAATACATTTTCATGAAACTAAATATTTCCTTAAGAAAATAGTCTTTGAAGATATAAAAAAAATATGGAATTATATATAATTTTTGAATTTTTCGTATTCTCTTCAGACTATTGACCTCATTAACATTCATATTTATATCTCTAATACGTTTTGGTCAATCTGTTCTCCAACCTTCTTCAGGTTTATGGTTCATTTATGCTGGTGGTTTTTCTGTATTCACGTATGATTGTTGTTGACTATTTGTAAAAAACAGCACCACGAAGAAGGCACATCAGTTGAAACGTAGTTGAAATATAAATCTCAGCGTTGATGAGAACTGAAGATGTGAATAAATGATAGAACTCCTCCTCCTCTTCTTCCTCCTCAAAATTAGTAGAATCCGAACCTTTTGGACACTTTTGGGGGCAATTCCTGGCATTGTATCTTATCCGTTTTAACAGGGCTTACACCTGTAGGTTATTTCCAATTTCTTTTTTCTAGATATTTCATCTTGCTCGAGTGAATTTTGCATGGATTTTACCCTAGAGGGTAAAATCCAGGTGTATAAATAACTAACTGGTGACAGACTAGCGTCCTGTTACAGGAATGGTTTAGGCCATCTATTTCGTTAAAATAGGATATACAATAAGATTTAGTCTGTGTCCAGTTTATTTTAGAAGCATTAGTAGAATATCTTGTGGATGTCATTGACAAATTTCTGCCTCTGTACTGGAAACTGTTTTAAGACTTTTAAATGTAAGATTGGCAGAACTGAAGCTTTTGGGGACGAGACACGGTGGGGTGTGATTTCTGATTCCGTTCTTTCAAAGTTTCATCATTACAATTTGTCTATTGAAATCTGTTTTCTCAAAGGCGATTCTAACATCTTCTAGAGTCTACATATCTGAAAGAGGTATAACTCTGACTAAAACGTCATATGAATTGAATAAAGCATCATAAGAATTGAATAAAGCATATTTTACATAAAATGCTTTTTAGTCATTATTTATGCCATATTTAGCTTTTTCTGTGTGTGTGTGTGTGTGTGTGTGTGTGTGTGTGTGTGTATACATATACTTGTGAAAAAGGAAAGAAAAATGGAACAAGAAACCCACAGAACTTACATACACCAATTTGACCAAACTACTAAATGGACTATTTGGAAAATAGAAAAAATAAAAAAGTTATATCAAGCAAAAACACCCTGTGTTATTTGATAATGTTTGTCTAAATGAAAATATGCTGCCTAAAATATGCTGTATATATATATATATATATATATATATATACGGTTAATACAACAAAAGATATAAGAGGCAACTAATATCTTCAATTAGTGGACATCCGGATAAGAATAAAGCTCAATATACTGGATAGAGCATTAATAGCAATAGATAAAGTGAAAGAATAAAATTAGGTACCTAATTTTATTCTTTCACTTTATCTATTACTATATATATATATATATATACCAATCCTTACATTTAGGCATATTTCCTTCAAGATTCAGAGCAAAGTCTTTTCCGCCTGTGTTCACTCTGCCATCTTGCAATGCAGTGAGACATGAGCCTCAAGCACATCTGATCTGCAACAGCTTTGGCATAATGATCATGCCTTAATAAGTTCGATGTGCAGCTGTAAATTGCAAGAAAGGATCCCATCAATTGTGCTCCATCAGAAACTTTGTATTGAATGCCTTACGCGTTCGACATCTCGAGTGATTTGACCATGTACAGCATGCAACCTCTTGCATCAACTCCATATTGCGTCTGGATATCAGAGGGTGTGGTGGGAGTGTGGTGTGCTAGAGTAAGGAAGATCTGGCTCAAGTGTTTAAGAAGCGCTATCTGATATTTGAATGGGACCACATCGAGAGCAGTCATGAGACATTGCCTGATATTGCGCCCGACCCCGGAGCCTAAATACCAAAACCAGCTGATGATAATATAGTCATCCACATTTAACTCTTTACTGTATCACAGTTCTTCAGTGTGGCTAGGCAAGCAAGTAGTTAAAGATCCAAACCGACTGTTCTGACAAGTGGACATCTTACCCATTAGGCTATCAGCACAAGCTTACTACAGTAAGTGAAATCTAGATACGTTTATATTAAACGTTTTTCAGTAGTTTAGTGCTGTATACGTTTATGAAGAGCCATGCATTATCACTAATGGTCACTGGTGATCTCACTTACAAGAGTGCTCAACCCACGAATGTTGGGGGGGGGGGCGCATGTAGTCATCCAGATAAATAATAAAAATAACATGAAAATCAACTTCTCAAAATTAGAAAAGAGCCCAATCAAGACAGCAGACCGTGCACACACAAAGTGCTCAATATCCTTTCAGATAGAACAATAATAAACACTTTACTGCACTTTCACAGTAGATCCAATCATTAGAAGTGTATTAATAATATTTGAATGCAAATTTTTATATAAAAATGTTTGGATGTACCATGAAACTGCAGTGAAGCTCTTTTAATTGCATATTATTGTCGTGTGTGCACATAAAATAAATATAAACATTGCGAGAAAACATCGGCTTTTGTCACATTTTTTAACTTCTAAGAAATGTGAGTGAAAACTGCTGAAATCTGTTGATACAGAAACATAAACTGCTAAACCATAACAGTGAAACCCTTTAAAACCGATATAATTGATGAGGTGTTATTTCCATATGGATTAAAGAATGTAAGATTGGACGAATGGATACTGTTACAGACTATGGAATCAGCTATGCTGAGTTCAAATCCAATTGCATCTATTGTGGCAACCTGCTCATGAATACCATTAGAAAAGGTATGAACCCGAATCCTCCATGGGTAAAATAGCAACTTGTGTTCAATTAGTCATATGCAGGGAATCATTCTCAATAGGTCTCATACTTTGATATTAAATAACCCCAAAAGGGTTGATATGCCATTAAACAGATACACACTAAACCAAACCAATAATTATGTATTCACATATTAGTACTTCACTAACCCTCATGTTGGGATTGTTAAAGTATTCGTGTTCTCTGCTTCAACTGAACTTGCCTGCTTTCCCCCAAGTTGGTTATTCATTTGTTTGCTTTTAGAAGAAACATTAGTCATGAAGAAAGGAAGCGAAAATGTCACCTCGTTCATTATAGTGAAAAATATTACTTATGAATTCCAGTTTGTAGTCAATTCAACTATTTTCATTTGAATGGTGTAATGGGTACTGATATGAGAACAGACGACTGTTGGGGGGTTTGACTAAGCTTTATTCAATACAAAAGTGTAACATATTTCTATTAAAACTTCTATCTCTTTACCTCTCTCTATCCATCTCTCTATCTTTCCCCTTCCCCTGTTTCCCCCCTCTCTCTCCTCTGCCCAACCCATTCCTATGAGTCGGCATAAGGGAAGTAATTCATTGATTAAAAAATCAGTTACTTCCCTTATAGTAGATTAAATTAGCTGAAAAAACGACCCTTCTGACGAAATCTGCACCAGTTTAAGGTCAAAGAATGAATAATATTTTCAAAATTTTAGATATTATTCAGCCAGGGCAACGCTGATTTAGAACATACCAACTTTGTGGGGTTTTGTCTTGTAGTTTTTTCTATTTTTAGCTGGACATGCACACAGACAACTGCCCTTTATATAATAATCAGCAGAATATTGAAATGTAGCAAATAAAACTGTTTGATTTTTTTTGTTTACTTTCGTTCACCCAAACAAGGCACAATGCTACTGAAACGTAAGGGCTACTTTGAATAAGGGGCATCATAAGTTGGGAGTTGTGCAGCGAGATGTTTGTTCACATTACATTTAAACTTCTGCATGTTGGTGCAGTCAGAGAAGCAGAATGAAGAGTTTATATAAGTTTATTTCTCAATTAAGTATGCCAACTGATTTATGAAGAAATCAATCGATTGTTTGTCCGTTCAGTCAAATATATTGATCTGCTTTTATTTTTTTATACCTCTTTTTTAAAAATCTTCTTATCAATTCACCTGGAGTGAGTATCGGGGGTTTAGTTTACATCTGCTTCATTTTGCTGTGGTTTTACAAGCAAGTGAAGTCGCACTGTTGTTGTGGTCGGGGGGGAAATGTGTTTTTTTATTATTATTATTATTATTATTAATGTGCACGATTGAACATGGAATGAAAAATCATTATTTCCATTGTTTTTCTTTGGATGCTTATCCTCATCAATGTTGATAATCTCTATTTCTCGTCGGGTTCCGGTCAATGGTTCCACCCTCCCAGACTTCTTTAGACATATCGTTCGGTTATGACATACTTGAATCGGATGATGAACTGTGGATTTGAATATTAATTTTTAACGCGACATAAACAATTGTGTGGATTGCGGCATGAACATTCTTATAAACAGATGCATCCAAAAAGAAATTCTCTTTTTAATCCTTTGTTTCATTCTTATCAGTCAACATATATATATGTGTGTATATTAGAGATGGGCGGTTTTACCGAAAAACCGCGGTTTTTCGGTTTTGTTTCCATACTGAATACCGAATCGGTTTTTTTATTTTAAACCGTAACCGTTCGGTATTGTGTTTTTACTACAGTAAGCCACCATATACAAGGAAACACGGTTGAAAAGATTTTCCGATTTGAATAAAATTGAATATTACCAAAAAATGTTATATTAGTAAGAGGACAAATTGAACAAATATATTACTGCAATTACTGCTATAAACACGAGGCGATTTTTGTTTATTTTCATTCTAGAACGAATTTTAAACAATTTAAAATATGAATATAGAAAATGTTGTTACATTTTTCGTACCCAACTAGTAAATAAATTAATCTTTCATCTTTTTTTATGCATTAAAATTATAATTGTACGTTGTTTTGTCTTTCGGTAATAGTAATTTTAAATTATCTTATCCTAAAAAATATTGTCCTTTTTTTGAGCGAAAGTCAACAATGGCTGCTAGTATTGCTGATATAACAATCAATCAGCAGCAGCGTCTTGTAAAGCGTTGTAAAATTCGTTTATAAACTTCTTTAAAAGTAAGATAAAAATACTTTTTGTGATTAAAAAAGTTAATCCTATTTGGTTCTTTTATAAAAAATACTTTAAAAAATACTGGTTTTCACTCAACTTTCGAACTTCTAGTAGTAATGAATTTCTAGTCGCCAATTTAAAAAAAAAAATTAAGATTCTACTTTTTTAGGCGATTACGTCTTAAAGTCTTGGCGAAAAAAAGAAAAAACAAAACAACAAAAAATAGTTTAGAATTTAGAGTAGGGGATCAGTTTCGCATATAAATTTAATGTAAAATGATCTCCGATTTCCCGGACATTCTTGCCTTTTAGTGAAATTTATAAAATAAATAATTACTCTACCATTAACTCTAGGTACGACTAACAAGCCCACCTCCTAAAAATGCCATCTTGAACGTATCGTACCATTAACCTTAAATATGAGTGGCAAGCCACTCCTAAAAAACTCCCTTAACCCTAACACTAAGTCCGAATGGCAACCTCCATCCAAAACAAAACCCTTTCCTTAACCTTATCACTAACCCTAAGTCCGAGTAGGAAGCCCTAATCCTACAAAAAAGCCCATTAAAACCACACATAATCGTCTAAAAAAAAAAAAAAAAAAGCAGACGCCCATAAAAAAAAACGCACAGGATTTATTTGCCATAGAAAAAAATTGATTAATGCCCTAAAACGCTAGAATGGCCCGGAAATGGTGAATTATTCTGCATATATGTGAAACTAATCCCCCACTCGAAATTCTAAATGAATTGTTTTTTTTTCTTTCTGCTAAGTTTTCAGGGTGTTCACACTTAATTGCCCCTAGCCCTACCACTAACCTGAAGTTTAAGTGGTAAGCCCCTCTCCTCCCACAAAAACCCTTATAATCGTCTAAAAAAAAGAAAAAAAAACAAAACAAGAAAAACGCACAGGATTTATCTCCCATAGAAAAAATAATTAAATGTCCTAAAACGCTAGAATGGCCGTGAAATGGGGGATTATTTTATGTGAAACTGATCCCCACTTTAAATTCTAAAATAATTGTTTTTGTTTCTTTCTTTCTGCCAAGTTTTTCAGGGTGCTAACATGTAATTGCCTAAATAAAAAAAGTAGAATCTCATATTTTGGGGAGGTAAGAGGGTGAGTTAGCAGAAGGTGTAAATCTACAATAATGCTAAAGAAATCTTGCAATATATTCATTTTTAAACAGTCCTAGTATTAGATTTTAGTTTCTTGTACATAAAATGTATTACAATTCAACTTTGAGTTTTCTAACTTCTTTCTTTTAATGGATTCATGGTATTTTTAAGGTATTGCAGCATATTTATGTGCACTTAGTGCAGATTACTTGGAAACCATTAATTTCTGGAGATTTTCAGTGGCATATTCTGATTCCTTGTACAAAAATACACTTATATGGTAAATTTCATTGCTTAATCTTGTGTTTTAACAAAGATATAACATTTTTACTGAAAAATTAGTGTAAAAAATGTGACGAAAAGAGGGGAAAATATCCAATTGTGCGAGGCACAAAAATAGTCATAACTTCCTTATTTTTAGTCAGATTTAAACAAATTTAAAAGATTCTTTCTTAGATCATCAAGCTCTTTCTATATATGCCATTATTGAGATATTTTAAGCAATTTAAATTTTTTCATGTGTATTGCTACTTGTAGGAAGAAATCTTTGTTTACAGTTTGTTTATCATTAACATTTTGAATTTTCAAATGAAAAAAAGAGAAATACGACAGACAACATGACATCGTATTTTTAGCATAAACTATTTTCAAATGAAAAAGAAAAAATCAAACGCGTTCCGTATGATGTCGAAAATCTATTTGATTCAACTCAAAATTGTAAAATAATTATTTGTTTGTTTCAGAGTTATCTAAAAAAATAAGTTATTAAAATGAAATTTAAAAAAATACTTGTAAAAGTAAATAAACGAAAAGTAGTGAGTAAGTATAAACATTTAAAAAGAAAAAAAAGTAGTTGCCAATGCTAGTGTCACTTTATTCGGATTTTTTAAATTATTTTAAACATTAGGCATTTCATTGTTTACTTTTGAAAAGCCACTTCATACATAAATTGTAATTTCTAGAGAACTATCTCTCAACTATACCGTTTTCTCTCCCAAAAATGGGTTATTCAAAAAGTAGACTATGCAACGATTTATATTTTACTAAATTGTTAATATGGTATTTATTTACAGTTGACAATTTATTCGAAAGTTTAATTATTAAACTTTAATCCAAGTCATGAATTCTATGACTAAAATTACCTTAAAGCTTAAAAAATGACTTTAGGTGAATTAATAATCTCTACTTTTTTTTAACCATCCTTCCTTTTCCCTTGGTGCGGTTTTCAGGTGTACTACTAGTCTTTTACGCATGTCTATAAAATTTTATTACCCTGTCTTAAAAACAAATATTAACCCCAACACGCACCAGTTGACAGAACTTCGAGCACACAAAATGACAGACATCCCAACAGTCAACACCGGCAATTCGAGAAGTATATGGTGTGTTTATTTTACGCGACAAGGCACAACGTCTTGCAAACATTTTCACCTATTAAAAGATTAAAATTTTTATCTGTCAAATAATTTTGACAATATTTCATTTTCATCATCATTTTTGCTTAATTTTATTTGTAAAATTATTTTGTTTGTTTAAATAAATTTTCGTTTTTTAATTTCTTGCATTTCTGAGTTATATTTTAGGTTCTGATGAGTTAAAGAATTAGATAGAATGTATATTCAAACTCAGTTTTATTCTTCAGAAATCTTTCATGAATCTTTGGTCACTGTTTTAACGAGTTAACTATTAAAAAGGTATCAAAACTTTGATTACAACAGTCAACACCTTAAAACTTATATGATTCATATCATGGAGAATGATTCAGTCACAAAATTATCGAAACAGTGGCATAATTCAACTAAACGTTGAATAATAACTTATCATCACACAAGAGAATGAATAGCTTCCATAGTAAAAATTTTTTTTTCAAAAAAACCGAAAAACCGAACCGTAAACCGAGGTTTTAAGGGAAAAAAACCGAAACCGATACCGAAACCAAAATTTCAAAACCGCCCAACTCTAGTGTATATATATATATATGTGTGATTTTTTTTAAGGGTTACCAAAGCATTCCATTCAGGAGCCCAATCATCACCACAAAAGACCATTCAAAGATTATTTATTTATCATTTTCAATGATAAATAAATAATCTTTGAATGAAAAAGTCTTTTGTGGTGATGATTGGGCTCCTGAACGGAATGCTTTGGTAAACCTTAAAAAAATCACATATAAATGCTCTGTACCCTGTAATCGAGTATCATCGAGCTTGTTTTTATTGGCCTAATCCCGGTCGTCACTGAATAATCTATCTTCTAAGTGAAAAATCCAAATCTACATATATATATATATATATATATATATATATATATGTGTGTGTGATAGCTTTTTATTTGATTAGAAAAGAATGCCATACCAAGACTTTTTTACAATTGTTTCAAAGTTAATTTATTTTAAAAATGTATATTTTTACAAATAAATTCAAATGTCATCACTTTATATTTAAAAATATAAATTCTAAAAATATATTAAATTTCAAACAATTGTAAAAAAGTTCTTAGAATGGACTTCTATTCTGATTAGCTAAAACGTTATCTCTCTTTCTCTCTCTCTCTCTCTCTCTCTCTCTCAATATATATTATATATTTATAAGCTCTGTTTTCTCTGGATAACATTGAGTTTTTATTTTGCAATTTTTAACCTAATATTCCTTAATGAAAAGATTTAAAATAAATAATCTTTATGTAAAGTTGTTTCGAAGGAATTTTAGATATAAATAATAACAATAATAATATATAGAAATACTAGGTTGTCCCTAAAGTTCGTAAACACTTGGTAGTAACGAATTAAAATTCGCAGCTTGATTTTATTCATGGGCATCTGGAATATAAAGATGAAGATAACTATAACAATATAAATGCAAACAAACAATTAAAAATTGCATCAAAATTCAATTCTTCACAAGTGTTCACGAACCTCTGGGACAACCTTATATATCTATTACATATAGATACGATCTACAAGCATATTACTTACCGATTCAAATTCCTGTGCCTAAAATTCACAGATAACATGAAGTTGAACAAATACATAGAAGACATTGCCAAGGCTGCTGCAAAGAAGAAAGTTTGTTCCTTCTACCGTGCTAAGAAACTTCTCATACCTGACAGTATCATATATCTCTACAAAGCCACCATCCGCCCATGCATGGGGTATTGTTGTCACATCTGGGCTGGTGAACTATCCACTAGTCCCTCCATCCTAGGCGAAACTAATGTGAACAAGCATATCGCTGCACAGCTCCCAATGTAGGATGACATCCTAAACTTTCACCCTAATTCTCAGTAGATTATTACGTCTACAGTGGCAATCTGCCTTGTTGGGGGTGAACTAAGTTAAAAGAAACAAAAGAAAACACATATTTATATTACTAAGGTTGTCCCAAACGTTCGTAAACACGCGGTTGTCCCAAAAGTTCGCAAACACTTGGTAGTAACGAATTAAAACTCGCAACTCGATTTTATTCATGGGCACATGGAATATAAAGATGAAAATAACTATAACAATATAAACGCAAACAAACAATTAAAAATTGCATAAAAATTCAATTCTTCACAAGTGTTCACGAACCTCTGGGACAACCTAATATATCTATTACATATAAATACGATCTACAAGCATATTATTTACCGATTACTTACGATACTAAAGCTATGAGTTAATTAGTCATTTGTCTAATCTATTGTAGTATGTAAGTTCTTTGATAAGAACTATGGAACTATAAAAATGATTAAACTATGTTTAATTTTTCACTTTTAATGCTTTAATCCATTCATCCTATATATATATATATATATATATATATGGTATTACGACGGAAATTGAAATTAAAAGTAAAAATATTATCATGACATCATCTTAATAATATTTCTAAATACTAGGTTGTCCCAAAAGTTTGCAAACACTTGGTTGTAACGAATCCAAATTCGCAGCTCGATTTTATTCAATGGCATCTGGAATATAAAGATGAAAATAACTATAACAATATAAACGCAAACAAACAATTAAAAATTGCATCAAAATTCAATTTTTCGAACTTTCGGGACAACCTAATATTTGTAATAAATATTTGTATATATATATATATATATATATATAAATATTCATAATAAATATTTTTCAAATAATCAGTAGATCCAAGTGGATTGGATATAGGATGATCCCCATGGAGTCTTTTACAGGGTAAATCTAAGCATAGAACAATGTAAAGTCGAGAGGAATATTAATTGCAAGAGTATATGGGGGGGGGGGGGGGAACCCTCCATGATCGATAGATCATAATTAAAATAATAATGTATTTAAATGCAACGCTGTGGTTTTTTTTTTCATATCTGCTACAATTAACATCCCCGAAAATGTTTAAAAACCATCCATTAACTTATTTTCACTAATTGCTTTACACTGGGTCATTCGAAGGCCAAAATTTAATTCCTTCCTTCATTTCTTTAATGGTCTTATTTAAAAAAATGTTTTTCCTTTTTGACACGTCTTCTGTTTTAATTTTTTTATGGTTTTCTGAAAGTTATAGTTGTTCAAAGCGAGCGATCAGCCATATATTTGTATGAAATGTTTTTTATTATAAGATTTTTTTTATTATAAGAAATAACACCAAGGGGTAAAAAACATATAGATGTAATGTTTTCATATCACGTTTCACGCGATTTCTTATGTCAAAGCATGCATTAGTTTAGAAATAAACGTCAAAATCAACTGACAAAATGTAAGTATAATATGAAACTCTGTAAACTAAATAAACGAAAGATAAAATTAAGCAACTGATAAGAATCTAATAAACGTTGTCTCTCGTACAACTAAAATTTAATTTCTTTTTTTGTAGAAGTTTAAAAAAATGTGCAAAACAATTAAAAACTAAAATGACATCGACTGAAACACTGTCAAAATATAAACATCGACGCTGATGAAGAGAATAGTTTAAAGACAAAGCAATGTAAATAATGGAAATCAAATGTTTATTCCCATTTGAAAAGTTTTTAAATCTCTGGATTTCAGGTATTTCCTTCAGGTCATGACAATGCTATATAATCATGTCCCCCCACAAAAGATCCAATGTATTCTATCGTAACCTCTCTGGCTTCAAAATAAGAACTCCTTACTTTTAGAATAAAATATCAAATATTAAAATAATTAAAAAAATAAGTCCATCTTTTTGCTCCAGAGTAATACTTAATAATACTTCATAATACTTCATAATACTTAATATCATAGATTTTTGAAGCCAGAGGACATTTTGTAAACCTGTCTACATTAAATGAGAAGTTATTTTTAAAATGTGCTGTACAAATTATATCATTTTTTGAATCCTTCTTTCACAAGTGAATTGTAAATGAAGGTTGTTAACATTCTGACTGTAGATGTTTAATTGGATTTCTTTGACAATTTCTTTTTCATTTAAACACGTTTGATTGGTTTCATGGAGACATTGCGATACTTGAATGATTATAACATGAATGATGTCCAGGGTGAAAGGAACAAAATAAGGATCCATTGGTCAGAAAAGCTGAATAGCTAATAAAATTTTGATGACGAATGCCCACATCTTCCTTTCACCATTTTTGTTTTAGTTACAAAAAAAAAATGCTCACCTTGAAGAATGTATTATGTCTAGTGATGAATATATGAAGTTGAAATGCTCGTCTATTCTGAGGAAAGAGTTGTTACAAAAAAATTCATTTCTTATATAGCTTCGCTCAATCAAATATTAACCTTTTTATTTATTTTTTACAATTTATTAAATTTATTCAAAGTAAATGTGTGATTAAGAAATCGAAGATCAATCAATATGGCTGTCTCTTTTGTCTCTCTTACATTTTTTTTTTACCCCTTCTTCCCTCTGCACTCCTCACCTATGCCCTTTCTCTTCTTCTCTGGGCCATACTATCAGCCCTTTCTTTCAATTTCTGCTCTGGGCTATACTATTCTCTCTTTCTCTTTTTCTTTCTCTTTCTCTTTCTTTCTCTCTTTCTCTCTCTCTTTCTCTCTCTCTTTCTCTTTCTTTCTCTCTTTCTCTCTCTCTCTTTCTCTCTCTCTCTCTTTCTCTCTCTCTCTCTTTTTCTCTCTCTTTCTCCCTCCCCCTCTCTCTCTGCCTCCCTCCCTCATATATAACCACTCCTCTCTTCTCTTTCTCTCTCCCCCTCTCTCTCTCTGCCTCCCTCCCTCATATATAACCACCCCCTCTCTTCTCCCTCCCTCTCTCTCTCCCTCATATGTAACCACTCCTCTCTTCTCCCTCTCTCTCTTCTCTCCCTCATATATAACCCCCCCCCCCTTCTCTCGTTTTGTCCATACAATCTGCACTCTCTTGCTACTCTTTCCATCAATTAACTCACACACTAATACTCTTGGGAAACTTATAAATTTGCAGTTCCCTCTCCAGCTATGGGTAAAAAACAACAACTTGTGTTCAAGTAATCATGTACAATGAATCGTTTACCATCAGCATTGTGTTTTTGCATTAAATAAAAATTTCTCTTTAAAAATGTATGCAAGACTTATGACATTCGTCTTTACTAGAAAACCTCATTTGCTGTAGCCTTGTGCCAGATTTGCCTAAAGGCTATCTACCATTTATATAATAATGTACTTGTTCCTATGTTATCACTTGTTGATCCCGATTTTGAACCATAGAATCATCCAGATTCAAAGAAAGATTAAGTATTTAATAACTTTTAAAAACTTTTATTCACTTATTGCCACTAGGGCGTAAGGGGCTACTGTGGTAGGGGCCAAATTTAGAGGAGGGGGGGGGGAGCCTTGGTGTTGAGTTGAGCAGCAAGATGTTTGTTCACATTACATTTTTAATTTCTGCATGTTGGTACAGTCGGGAGCAGGAAAAGAATTCCAAAGGCAAGTTATTGAATATTTGTTCATGTTGATTAAGACGGTAGTAATTTTAGTAAAAAAACCAAAAAAACATTCCAAAATAAATCCTTCCAAATTTTAAATTGATGAATAAATATGAGGTTATGATGTTGAATAGAGTTATTGCGTTGATCTTCTTGATTCTACGAGAGACAATTTCAGGGAGTTAATATTTGTTTCTATTTTAAAGATGCCGTGTTCCGTTATAACCGCATAAATATGCTAAATATACCTCGGAAGAATTATTGCGTACGATGTGTGCATTTATCAAAGTTAATATTTGTTTGTGGTTATTAGTATTACCACAATATTTCGGTTGCTACGATTTAAAATAAATATATGACAAACTAAACCTCGTGAAAACGCAAAAAAACTGAATATTTGTTTATTGATTTGAAATATCGTTAGCAAACATTTACCAGAAGTGATTTGGTTATCCCGGATGAGACTTCTCGGCTCTCTTCATTTGCTTTTTATGTAATTGACAAAATGTTATAGAACCAGGTTGACGGCAGAAAGAAACACATTTAACACAACCTTATAAAACAGTTACTTTTATTTGTTTTCAGACAAGTCCCGAAATAAAGACTTCCTTTTCAGTTCATGATATTTGTTATAAGTTGAATGGGAAGGATTCTCTAGGCATAATACTAAACAGGGCTGTTGTCATATATATGTCTCTGGTTCCAGTATGCTTGTCATTTTCTCACCCCGCAGACATATATTCGTCATTGATCTCCTATCTGACCTCACGTATATATGCTCCGTAACCTCCAACCTCCCATTGCAATGTATTCTTCAGCTTATCCTTGAATTCCTTCAAGGACAGTTAATATATTACAAAAAGCTCCGGAAGACAACAGACATTAATTGAAATTTGCACGGGTTCAGCTAGTAACTCTGATTGTTTGCAATCATAGTTTACCAACAACTTTGTTATTGATTTTTAGTCTTCATTCGATGCTTCATTATAGTTGCCTTATGTCATCTTCTTTTCAGAACCCTCTTCACAATTAAAGAAGGTTGGAAACCATTCCTTTTTTTTAATTTTCATGACAGTTTTTTTTAAAGAGTCCGAAAAGAGTGGTAAACCGTCCCAAAACTACCATAACTGATATTTAAATAATATCAGTTTTTCCTTCCCCATTAATATTGACCCTACCAAGGCTTGAAAGTCTAGTCTACCCTACTATTTACTTCATAGCTTGAGGGAGGACAAATGGATTTGTATCTTGCAATGGCCCTGACAGAACTTGAACATGATACGCTGAGTCCGCACTATTAACTCCTGCACCACCTCTGGCCTTCTGTTATAGAAACCTAAAATGTTTATGTATACAGGATTTGGGATAATTTTTTTGATTTTAAGTGGGCAGCAAAGTTAAATGCTATTTAAATGCTGATTTCCAAAGTCTATGATTTTTCTCTTCAAATATATTGAGACAATATTTTTGTTTTCTCTCGTTCAGCTTATTTTTAAGCAAACCTGATTAAGACCGTAATGTCCCTTGCATAATGATGCCAGGCTTATAATTCAATCATGTGGAACATGTGTATTTACAGCACTCCAAATATGGTAGCATCTGAAATGAATAGGTTTAGCATGACAGCATATCTGATGTCATTTAAAGACCCTTCCAAAATAGTTTTTCATTAAAAAATCTACAAAATGTGTACATTATATGAGAGAGAGCTTTTTTTTTTTTTAAAATTATCGAATGGCTTTTGACGTAAGAATTCTCCTTTGGAAATTTTTTTTTTGCTGATGGGCTGACTTTTAGATGATCAAGTAAAAATCGATGTTGAGAACAAATTTAATTTCACAAGTTTTATTTTATCGTTACTCTTATAGCAAAAACTGTTAAACACTAAATTGAAGATTGGCAGCCGATAAAGTACGACAAAGAAAATCAAACTAAACTACATATATACAAATAAAGAACGAACAAACCATAGCTAAACAACTTTTAGTAATTAGATGTTTATTTTTGTTCTTTTTTGTCAAAGGAACCATTATTAATGAAATGTTTTTAAATAAAATGTTTTTGTGTTTGTACACCGGAAAGTTTCTAAAGATGCTTTTCTTTGATTTGTTAAGCAAATGTTTTGGGTTTTTTTTTTTTTCAATGTTTTCTTTTTACATTTTTTGTCAATTTTTTCTTGTTCATGTAAACACTTCAACAACTGTTTTTAAGCAATTTTTTGTTTTTGTTTTCTTATTTTAACGAAAACAAACTGTTTATAAGCAAATGTTTATTGGTTAATAGTTTCGCCACCTCTCGGGCGCTTCCGAGACCTGCCCGAACGTTGACGACGCAAAGTCACGGAAACATGGTGTGTCAGCTATAAGAGTACCATTTTATCTTTTTGATGTAAGTTTTTTTTTTGTGTGTGTGATCTGCCAGCCACGATCAACATTTTGTTGTGTATGCTTAATTGCATACATATGAGGTATTAAGATTTTCCAGGGGCGAAACAGCTGTATAGTTGTACTTTTTTATTTGAACATTTAAAAGTAAAAATATTACTCATATTTTTTTTCATCCTATTTCATATAATAATAATAATAATATTTCATATAATAATATGGCCGATGCAAATTAAATTACCAATAATCTATAACCGATTGATTGTACATTGAGTAAAAATTATTATTTGTATAAAGACATCTTATTTTTTTTAGGGTAAGTAAGTCTCGGGATGTATGAAAAGAAAGAAGATAAATGTGCAAATAAATTTACCAACGATAAAGTGTGGATTTTGAGTGAGGGTAAACTTGTTCTTTTCAGCTGCTTGCATAACTGGGGTGCTGTAACTACACTTGGTGCATAAACATTAACAATATTCATCTGAGAATTAAACATTTTTCAAGCGGAACAAACACTTCTTTAAAAACATTTTCTTGTAATGTACAATCACTTTTGTCTTTTATGTAATATTCCATGATAATAAAAAGAGTAAAATCTCATTCCATCAATCTCTGTCGTTGTTATTTGAATATATTAACAAAAACTTGTGTAATGTTTTAACATTAATATAAATGTTTTAACATTAATATAAAAATGGTTTATGCCACCTTAGTTTCTTTCAACATGAATAGGGACGCTCATACACTCCTTATTATGGAGATAGTCTAGAGGTAACTCTTCGTTAAGGAAATGGATATCCATTCGTGTAAAGGAATAAAATATAGTTTAACATTAAAATAATCAAGGAGAAAACATTTTCAAGTTATGTCCTGCTAAAAGCTTCAATAAAATATATTCACCTGTCTTTATTGTTTTTGAATCATTAGCAAGTTACCTCCCTTTGATGTTAAAATTATCAAGGCTATTTTTTGTATTTTTTAATGATTTAAACCTATAGAAATGCTATCTAATTCGTTTAAACTTTCTCATTTAAATACAATAGTTTTTTCACATATGCTAATGGAAATAGAACAACATCTTCTGTAGAAAAAGAGGCTTGTGTGACAATTGAAGCAGTAAAAAAATGTTCACATTATTTAGCAACAGGACGTTTTGTTACAGACCAGCAAATTTGCTGTTTGATACAAAAAGGGAAGATCAACCGATGGAGAATGGAATTAGCATGTGATTAGTAGACATCATTTATTGGTCGAGGAAAAACAATCTCCCAACTGATGCACTATCACATGTGCAATGCACAACAAAGGAAAATTCTAGAAAAAATACCAAAATCATCCATGGTGCTACCAGATCAGGCTGTCTGAAGATACCGGCTTCCTGACCCAAAATGCACCAAATATTGATAGTTATTGTTTTTTTCCTTTCCCTTTACAAAACTCAATCATGTTCTGCAAAGCCAAAAACAAAAAACAACATTTTTCCTCTTTTTTGATAAATATTTGAAGATATCAAGAACTTGAAGCATAAATACTTTTACAAAAACGACTGGATTCAGCATTAAATAACACGAAAGGGGTTGATATGCCACAAAGCAAAACTACCAAACCAAGCAACATGATAAATATTTGAACATATCAAGTACTTGAAGCATAAATACTTTTACAAAAATGATTGGATTCGACATTAAATAACCCGAAAAGGGTTGATAGGCCGTAAAACGAAACAATTAAACCAAGCAACATGCTAAATAATTGAAGATATAGATAACTTGAAGCATAAATACTTTTACAAAAACGACTGGATTCGACATTAAATAACCTGAAAAGGGTTGATAGGCCGTAAAACGAAAACAAGCAAACCAAAATCTTTGTCACCATCGCATAACTATAATGGCCCATTTTGTTAAAGTAAGAAATCTTCCGTACTCTATTGGAGATGTTAAAAAAGTGTGTACAGTATATATTGTGTGTGCTTGATGGAAACCACACTTCTGTACAACAGAAACAGGCCGCCTGGTAAAAGCAACATAACCAATGGAATGACTCAGTATTAGCTACTTCGAAGAATCGGTATTTACTAATAGCGATGGCTGAGTACTCACGTTTGCCTTCGCATGTGCAAACACAACTACAGACTCAGTAATCGAGTGCTGAAGTATTTGGTATGCCCACATTTTTCAGTATCATTTGTATCAACGGACTTACGTGAATACTTCACCAATCTCGGACAGCACCTTATCATCCCCAAGGAAATGGTCAGTGTGAATGGTACAATGAAATTATTTGGAAACACATCTCTAATGAGATGCCTTAACCTCAAGAAATCTCAGGGAATCACAGTGGGAAACAGTGCTGCCTGAAGTATTACACTCTATAAGATCTTGAATGACTAGCAATTCCACACCACACAAAATACTTTTTTTACCAATGACGAACTTCCAGTGGCCACTTCTTACCTATTTGGTTATCTATTTTATTTCCTGTTCTTTTGCAAGTTTGTACTAATAAGTGGGCTCAGTACAATTACTGGAAAAAATTCTACAATATGCTCATGTAATATTCGTCAAAGGACATAAATATGTAAGTATATATATACGATATTTAGCAGCAGCGATGAAGTTGTTGCAAAATGGAAAAACAGTGGATAATATTCTTAGAAAATATTTAGATGATTTCACATCAATTAATGGAAGCAGTTTGACTGAAAGACATGAAGTAGGTAGTAGTGATTCACAAACTGTTGTTGACCCAGGGATATGGAGACGACACCTCCTCATGAAATTCAGAGATACCCAATACATAAGCCAATAAGATATCGAGAACTCTAAACATTATATGTAATACCTTCTTTTACTGGTATTCTAAAGTTGAAGAATCGTTTAGTCACTTAGTTCATTTAATAAAACCTTGTTAGTAAATACTAGTTTCAATTCAATATCCGTTATTTCGCTGTAGTCGAAAACGCGCACAAAAAAATTAAATAAAAAGTTTGACTCTCGAATTGTATTAACAATTCTTCAAAACACGACAACGCCAACTCTCAAAATTCTGACTCTCGAATTGTAATTAACAATTCACCAAAACACGAATCTCATCAATCGAGTAACAGACATTTGTGTCTGCTACCGACACCAACTCCATAATTTTTCTCTCGTTGAACTCTCGCGGTGGTCCCAACTCGTCACGTCAATTTTACCATCTCTCCCCAGGAGAAAAGTTTGTACTATTTTTATTTCAACGAGAATTCGCCCATGAAAAACAATGTTCATTTGCATAAGTGAACTCTTGTCATCGCACAAAATAACAAGATTCTATCTTGTAAGCAAAACTATCTGGGTTCAATCCCCGATAGACGATATATAGTGCAACCCTTACTCTTTTACCTTGTGGACTCGCATGATGTGAGCTTATACTTGATGTACATTGTAAAGAAATTATTAATTATTAACATCATAGTTAAAATATAGACTGGTATTTCGTAGATAAATATATTCGTGTATATACAACGCAACAAAATATATTTAGGCAACAATATTCTTTTAGAATTTTGTTGCCTAAATATATTTTGTTAGTTAATAAAACCAACCTATATTTTATACGGACTCACGAGAAAAAAAAGACAAAGAAAGTTTTTTTTCATAAATTTAGTTTTGTTGTGTTTATTTTTCTGATGGGTTCGTATAAAATATCTGTTGGTTTTGTAAACTACTAAAATAATTGTTAGCTTGTGGACTAACATAATCTTTTTGTTTTCAATGGACAAAACCGCTGTCGAATTGAATGTCTTAATATACTTTACATGTAACCTTGGGATTTACATTTTATTGATTACTAGCAGGACCCGTGTCCCGGCGTTGCCCGGGGAAATATAACAGACTGATTTAAATGTTATTGATTATATATAGCTATTGATAATGTACTATTTGAAAGGTCAATCTTATATTGTTTAGTTTTATGTCTGTACTTGCACAAGACTGCCTTCTCGGTGCGACCTATTTGGTATATGGTAAGCAAGAAATAAAGAAAACGGATAATACTTGACTAATTAAAAAAATAAATGCTTATAATATTTCGCATTTAAAACAAAAACAAATATTATTAATCTTATTTCAGACAGAAAGAAATCAGATATTTCAGAAAGTTTTCATGTCATAGGAATGCAAATGAAGTCTGCTGATGTCAGACCACACCCATTTGCAAAATACGGCTAAAATATGTGTGTACAAATAGTGATCCACAGATAGGCTGTTTCGTTGTATTACAACTCTTTCATGCGGCTAGACATGCGAGTGCTTCTGACTGAGATTGAAACCTTGTCGTTTTTTCAACAATCCAAGTTTTTATCAACTGCACCATTGATACAAGTGAGGAAAAAAAATCTCACTGTTTATATAAACAATATAAGCAGTTGAAGAATTTTTTTTTTTTTTTTACATAGTTCACCCCAAACAAGGCAGGCCACCACTGTAGACGTAAGGGGCTACTGAGAAAAGAAAAGGGGAGAAGGTAGGGGGCGGTCAACCTAGATTGGGATCTGCGCAGCGAGGTGTCTGTTTACATTAGTTTTAAATTTCTGCATGTCTGTACTGTTGGGGAAACAGGGGGCAGGGAGGGAGTTTCAGAGGCCAGCGATTCTTTTTTGGACCTTGTCAAGGAGGGAGAGACTAGTAGATGATGCACCAGCCCAGATGTGACAACAATACTCCATGCATGGGCGGATGGTGGCTTTGTAGAGATACAGGATAATGTCAGGTGTGAGGAGTTTACTAGCACGGTAGAGGGAGCCAACCTTCTTTGTGGCAGCCTTGGCAATGTCTTCAATGTATTTGTTCCAATTCATGTTACCTGTGAAGGTTAGGCCGAGGAGTTTGAATGATGAACTCTCAGGTAGGGTGTTATTTGCCATGACAATCGGTGGTTGAAAAGGTTCCTTGTAGTTATTGAAGGAAAGGAGTTTTGTCTTTGTGGCATTAAAAGTTACCAACTATTTACGACCCCAATCCTCTACAGCCTGGAGGTCATTTTCTAAAGATTCAGCCATTGCCTTGGATATGATTGTGTCGGTTTTGCCAACATGGCGAGAGTAAAGGGTGGTGTCATCAGCAAATAAACCAATCTCAGACTCTATGCCATCAGGGAGATCGTTTATATAGATCAGGAACAACAAGGGTCCAAGGATAGATCCCTGGGGTACACCAGCATTTACGTCATGTTGCTTAGATGAACGGCCATTGAGGACAACCTGGATTTTTCTTTTGTCTAGGAAGGATCTAATTATATTAAGTAATTGCCCAGTAATACCGTATGATCGTATTTTCAGGAGGAGCCCTTTATGCCATACCTTGTCAAAGGCCTTGGATATATCAAGCGCTACTGCCCTAGCTTCACCTGCCTTGTCGAGTGTATGATACATGCGTTCAGAGATGACCGTTAGGATGTCTGCAGTAGATCGTGCTTGTCTAAATCCATACTGGCGGTCAGAAAGAAGTTTAGCATTAACTAAGTGTCGTACTATAGCTAGATTGATTAAGGATTCAAAGATTTTAGCAAAGATCGGCAGCAGACTGATTGGGGAATAGTTCTGGGGATCGGTTCTATTTCCAGAATTCTTGTAGACTGGTACCACAGAGGCAATTTTCCAGCTATCGGGGAAGCAAGATTCAACTAGACACTTATTGTAGAGTTTGGAGAGGACAGGGGCCAGTTCAGCAGAGCATTTCTTTATTACTATTGTAGGTATAAGATCAGGCCCACAAGCTTTGGAGGTGTCAAGGTTTTTATGATGTCTCTAACCTGAGATGGGGTGATGACCAGGTTATCAAGTGTGGTTTCGGTCAGCAAAGGGAATTTGGGGAGAGGGTGGTTATCTAAGTCCAAAGTAGAGTTAGAAGCGAAGCGCGTGGCAAGTAGTTCAGCCTTATCAGTGGCCGTGCAAGCGACATCATTGTGGTTTGATAGTGGGGGAATCGTTGATTGACCATTATTCATTACACTATTGTAGATTTTCCAGAAATCACGAGTACCTAATTTCTGTGACTGGATGCGTTTTTTTGTTAACTCATTAAACCTTCTCTTCGCTTCACCTATCACGGCCTTGCAATTATTTCTTGACTCTATAAATTTATTTCTATTAGTAGCTGACTTATGTCGGCCGAATTTACGGAATGCTTGTTGTCTCTCAGAAATGGCAACTGCACATTCCGAGGTGAACCATTGAGGAGAGTGAGGCTTGCTAAAGAATTTTCGCATGGGGACATAGGCTTCAATGCCTGCTTTGACCCATTCAGTTAATTCGTTTGCACACTGATTGGCAGGGAGTGAGAAGGTTTCCCTCCATGGGGCGTCACTGATGTGATCTCTGATTGACTCAAAATCAGCCCGCTCGTAGTATCTTGTTGTTTTGAGCAACGGTTCATCAGCTTTTGGACGACTTCTTAGGGTGATATGTATCATTAGCACAATGTGATCAGCATTCCCGAGTGGGCTATGAGCTTTCGTCACACAAGCCTCGGGCATTGAGGTCAAGAAAAGGTCTAGAAGTGAGGCTTGTTGGTTTATTCGATCGGGGATGCGGGTCGGAAAATCGACAGTCTGAGAGAGGGAGTGAGCTAAGGAGAAATTATACGTAGAATTGCCGGCTGCGTCAGTAAGGCTGGAGAATCCCAACCAGTCACGGTGGTGGGCATTAAAATCCCCAAATACATGTATGTGGGCATTCGAGTCAATTAAGAGTGCTCTATCTATGCTTACAGAGACAGAGTTTAGCAGAGTACAGTCCTGGGTCGACGGGGAGTGGTATAAAAAATATAAGTAATTGATGCTGTGATGTAAAGTCAATCTAAAGCACATGTAGTTGTGGTCATCTGATTCAAACCTATGTTCTCTAGTCAGGGGGAGGGTGTTCTGAACATAAACTCCTAGCCCGTGCATATGTTTGTCAGAGTCTTTACGGTAGAGTGGGAGGTAGTCAGTCATGTCAAAGTGGTGAGAGGAGATTGAGGATTGGAGGTTAGTTTCACTTAGAGCTAGGATATCCGGGGAGTTTGTCAGGAGAAAGGATTCTACGTCGTTGATATTGGTTCTAAGTCCCCGGATATTTGTGAATCCGAGCCTCAAGGGCGGAGGCGAAAGTGTTTTTTGTTGGGTGTCTGGTTTAGGTTTGCTTTTATTTTTTTGTAATGACATGTTTGTTTTGATTATAGAGTGGGTTGGCCAAGGTGGGTACTTGTTTGGTGCCAATAAGCTCACACAACCAGTCCATTAGTCTCAACCTGGTCCATGGGGGTTGTGGCCTCGGGAAAGCCCACCGGAGATAATTGCAGGGTCCCTTTCCATGCGCGACATGGCACATACAACTACCCACGGTATTATGCAACTGATGATGGAGCAGCCGTTCTTGGTGCTACCCAAGAGTTTGGGCTCATTCCTGTCAGTCGGAAACAGCAGCCAGACAAGCTGTCTAACATGTACCCTCAACCTGTCGAAACAAGAGAGACCCAGATTTGTCATGTAAGACTTAATGACGAAAAAATTTTCCCCAAGTTGCCCAAATAGAGAGAAAGAGAACGGCGTTCATTGACCTAGTAAGGAAACAAGGCTAGGCACTGAGTGTTTAGAGGCGTCCCAGCACTGTTACCTCTGCACCTGACTAATAGACAAGGAAGGAGTGCAAGGACCGGCGATAGGCAGAACCTATCTACTCCTTAAGCAATTGTAGGTTTGCAAACCGGATATTTTGTTCGAGATTCCAACTCTAGGAAGGTTGTCGATCAGGACTAAGGAGGCCTCCCTCCCCAACGGTTTACTGCCACGACGTAAGTAGCTGGTAGTAAGGTTTTTTTGTCAGAGATTTCCTTCTCTTAGATGGATAGCCTTACAAGGTCTAACGGGTCCAACACTCCGAGAAGGGTGAAAATATCCTGCGCCCGTTTACTAGTCGGGTATTTCCTGTCCCCCGCAGGTAAAAAAAAAAATCCAATATTATGTATGTATATATATGTACATATGTAGATAGAATAAGTTCATTGTATACTAAAAAGGGAACAGAAAGGTTTCCCTCTCGCAAGTAGGTATAAATAAGAGGAATAAGAATCGAGTACTAAGGAACGGTCGAGGGAGTTAAGACAGTGAGGTAATTTTAAACGTAGCTGTTTTTTTTTCCTTTCTAAAACCCGGCCTGCAAGCTACATTTGAGTTCGGAGTCTTCATCGTTTGACGGACGTTGATATAAATGGATCAACACGTGGCTTTTTAAAACACAGACAAGAGGGCTAAAGTGGGGTTTTCCCTTTTCTTAAACTACATTGATAGTGGATATCCCCCCCCCCTTTTTAATCTTCAAACGCATTGACCCCTCCAGAGAAAGAACTCGAAGGATTATTAGCAAGAACATAAAAAAGAAAGAAAGACACATAAAGCGTCGTGGACAACAGAGAGAACAATATAGATGGAATAAATAAATAAATAAAATAAAATAAACGAAAAAAACCTGCGAAAAAAAAAATTCTTTTAATAGACTTGGCAACGCAAAAATATTAGCAAGCACATAGAAAAAAGGAAAGAATGACACATAAAGAGTCGTGGACAACAGGAAAGAAACGAAGAGAACCTGCGAAAAAAAGTATATTCTTTACCTAGACGTAGCAACGTAATTATATGAAGTATTTAAGATAAGACAGTGAGGAAATTTTAAACTTAGCTGTTTTTTTTTCCTTTCTAAAACCCGACCGGCTCGATTCGTTTTAATGTGCGTGTATATGTGTGTGCTAGTCTACTCAAAACAGATAACTTTCTATTAATGCACCGAAGACAGAATGGAAGATAGAAAATATATCTGTATCTAAATAAAAGGTAGTGTTGTTGGAAGCAGCGGTGGCAGTGAATGTTGTATTTACGTATCGACTCTTGATTAGAGAAAATCTCCAATCAGCAGTTTCAGCCAATCAGAGAATTCCAGCATGTACTACAAAACACATAACTTTTCTACCGCTTTTTGTGTTAGTATGTACACTCTGGAAGAATTAGCCAGATAATGTTTGAAAACACTAATAAGGTTATCAAAGAAAAACTCCACCTTAATAAATGGATTAATGTCACAAGTACCATGAACTGGTTTCATAGAATCGGTAATAAAAACCACTGTTCCTTTATCCAATCGATATAATGGATTATTACCAAAGGAGTTGTTCTATAAGACCCTGGATTTTGCAAAATTGTTCACGGATATTAACAAGGAGTCTGATCAACAATAATGATCAATGGTTGAAAAATGACTCCACTGATTCATTCGACTGTGCAATGGGATTACTAGATTCTGCTGAGATATCTGACTCTGTAGGCCTTATTTATTTTAGATAAACTGCAAATTCTAATGAGATTAGTGTATAGGATATAGGACTATACAGAGATGATGGTCTCTCTATAATTATAAATGCAACCAATTTCAAAGCAGAGAAAATAAAAAATTAATGTATAAAACCATGAAAAATATAGGACTAAAAGTTTAGATTACAGCGGAAATTAAAATCACAAATTATTTCGACGTTACTTTTAATCTTACTCAAAACACCAATAAGCCATATATGGAAGATAATTCTTTCCCGTTATATGTTAATTCTGACTCAAAATCACCCCTTTCTATTATTAATCATATTCCCTTCTTATATTAGTAATACCCCTCCAATGAAGAAATCTTTAACTACGCTAGTAACACTTATAATACCGCATTACAAAACAGTGGCAATATCATAAAATCTAGTTATAGTTGTACAAAAGATCTAGAAAAAACAATTAAAAGCCATAACAGACATCTTCTAAATCAAAAGAATAGAAATAAAAACAACAGATTAATAAGACCCAAGACAGTAAAGATAACAATAAAAAGAACTGTAATTGCAAAACAAAAACAACTGTCCACTACAGGAAAATGCCAAACTAAGAATATAGTCTACATGGGAACAGAAGATAACCCTAATCATAAGAGATTCTATGTGGGGGTACTAGCACAAAGTTTAAAACTAGGTACTCTAACCATAAAGTATCTTTTAGCAACAACAAGGATGACACTTTACTATCTCAATACATATGGTATTTGTAGATGAATAATAGGGTGCCCATCGTTAAGTGGAGCCTTTTAAAGGACGCCCCACTCACCTATGCTACACTACCCTATGTGTTATCTTTGTCTGAATGAAAAATTAGCAATTATTACATTCCCAGAGAGAGAGAGAGAGAGAGAGAGAGAGAGAGAGAGAGAGAGAGAGAGAGAGAGAGAGAGAGAAATTATTGAACCAAATAGGGGGAAGTAGGAATTAGTTTTTAGCACAAACAAATAGACCTTGGGTGCATATAGAAGTAGTTAAGAGATAATATCATAAAATCCTATAATGGAATTATAAATATTAAAATTAAAAATAACAACTGTAATCCGGTAATGAATTTAAAGCAACTACCCTTACACAACACTGCAACGAACAATCTCAATCTTCAGCTCAACTGTCAAATTTTGAACTGCCTGTCTTCCATTATTCGTTCCTTAGTAGTGATTCTCATATACAAATGAATGCCACCTATAAAAAATCTAACTATGAACACAAGTTCTTTTTTCCTCTGAAAATTGAGTGCCCACACACTTCAAAGCTGGTAACCCTTAATTTTCTTTCCATTAATCCTCTTTTGTATTTTAAACCACAACAACAACATAAAACCATATTTTATACACATTGTGCAAAATTATTCCTAACAATTTACTAAAATGACTTCCACTAGATCAGAAATAAATATTAATATTAATATTAAATTGCAGTTAAAATTCTTTACGGTCACCTAGATAACCTAAGGTCACTTAGGTTAACATATTTAACTGTTAATGTAAATAAACGAAATTAAATAATTTTTTATATAATATATTAAGGTATCGTAATTTTACTATGACTAACAAATCACTAATAGTGAATTCTAACAACATTCAAACTATCATTAACTCTTCTATCAAGA
The DNA here is from genome assembly GCA_963556195.1 of Sepiola atlantica. Lineage (NCBI taxonomy): Eukaryota > Metazoa > Mollusca > Cephalopoda > Sepiida > Sepiolidae > Sepiola > Sepiola atlantica. Next base: position 219,233,194 of record OY744517.1, read on the forward strand.
AAACAATAACAGGAAAAAGGAGTTGCTATTAATTTAAAATTAACCAAACACTAGGGAATTCCTGAAGAAATTGATTTTTAATGACTTTCATTATATTAAATAATATTACACAAATGGTGCCTGAGTTATTTTTTGTTCAGCATATGAAGGTTTCAGAATATATGACTATGGATGAGTTATTTATTCTTGTTATTTCGTTTTTACTATGTAATTTGGTTTCTAAGAGTTTTCTTATTCTTCTTAGGTATTATCTTCCAATCTTAGCTTTCATTCCTGTTTATTTGATGGTCAAGAACTCTCAGATATTTATAGGTATCATGTTGCAAAGCGCCCTCATCGCCATCAGTTGTGCAGTTCTATGCCTTTTTCTGTTTCGGGTTTTCCCCTTTTCATCTCTAGTAGTGCACACAATTTCATTTGAATGTCCTGGTTATTTATTAGATTTTCTAGTTCCTTTTTTTTTATTTTTGCAAATAATTTCATGTTCCATATACATGAGTTAGTTTATTCTTCTTTTGTGCCTGTGAATGTATTATTATTATTATTATTATTATTATTATTATTATTATTATTATTATTATTATTATTATTATTATTATTATTATTATTATTATTAATTTCGTATAATTAATATTTATTTCCCCAGCCTCAACCTTAATTGCCAATCTTAACAATTCAGACTTCAAATATTAACGAACATGAGCTATAAATTCTTGGCATTAGACATTGTAATTGATTCCACTTTCTGAGGGGAATAGGTATCTATTTTTGGGTCGACACTTTTTTGAATTGGTAATTCATCGATCTAAAGTGTCTGGCAATAATAAGCAATTTTCCTGGAATCATGGTGGTCATTTTTGAATTGATTTTCATAACTTACTCTTCAACTTGATTTGCTGTTGTTGTTGCTAGGAGGTTCCGCTGTCTACTGACACACGAAAATATCTCGATTGAAGTTAGGATTTTCCTGTGGAAGCGTTCATTATGTCTTAGGACAATTAAATTTAAAGATTTGTTGGCTATCTTGAAGCAGTTAGCTCTGAAAGAGGCTAGCATTGTTATTGATTAGTTTTGTCTGTTTTTCGTAGCAGTAACCGGTCAAATTACACCACCGTGTCCGTCGTATAAAAGACAATTTCTTCAACAATATTCTATATTATGATCTTTAATTTGTAATATATTTTAATTTCATTTTTTATTTGTTACTCAATTACAAACCAAGAAAAATCCTCAAACTGATCAACTATAGAAAAAACTTTGAAAAAACTAAACGTATTTTTAAAAATTTTCTTTTAATAATGACTCATCAAATGAGGAAGTGTTTAATAAATGCACCAACGCCATAAAAATAGCAGCAAAAAAGACACTTAAATTAATTTTAAGATATTCAAACACAAAAATTTCAAAACGAAGTGGAAGTGTTTTATGGTTCACACTTCCAAAACAATAAAAAATAAAATTAAGTTATAAATTCCTCAATTTTATAAAGCTACAAACAATTTATAATAGATTTACATTTAATTTGAATATGTACTGACAATTCGGAAAACATAATAAAAAACAACAACATACGAAACAATAAATGAAGAAAAAGTAACTCGATCATATAAATAATGCTTCGGAAAACAATGAAGGTAAAAACAAATGTAACTGTAAAATAAATTTCTCTACTTAATAAATTCTCAATCTTACAAGATTCTACGTAGTAGTACCAGACATTCGTAAAAGAGAACATTTTATAACCGCAAACTTTAATAATAATAAAATATATAAATAATACTTCTCTCTCCAAGTAATTTTTAAATTTAATAGCTAATAAAAAACACCAACAATTGAGTAACAAATCCTAAAAATAGGAAATTGTAATTTGCTATTTATGCTTAAATGAAAAGCTGGAGATAATTAGATTTAATGACAGACGGAATTATTAAACCAAAGAAATGAGATTATCATAAATTGCAAGCATGGCGAAAGAATACTAGAATATGATTAATTAATTAACACAAGGGAATAATAAATTAAACAGTAAAATAGTTTAGAGTTGATATTTTATGTATATTTATGTATATATATATATATATATATATGCATATATATATATGTATGTATATATAGATTTATATATAGTCGATTATTATCAGATAATCATAAATAGGAAAACGAAAATTGTACAAATGATAAATTAATTTAGTTTACTTCCTCTTCATTCATTAACACACATATATAACCAGAATTTAATTCATAACCGCCAATTAACACATCGCTCCAAGAACATTTATCAAGTAACAAAAGAAATAAGTTTGTTTATTCTTGTTTTTGATGAAAAAAAATGACACAATACTGGTCAACTCTGATGATAGAATTTTATTCCGAAATTAATAAGATTAAAGTAAAAAAAGAAATAATGGCTTATATTTTCAATATATATATATATATATATATATATATATATATATATATATATATATATATATATATATATATCGAATAAACATTGAATCACATGACTTGTATTGAGATATTTAAAAAAAAATTCCAATTTTAAATCTAATTGTTACATTTTTTCGAACTTTATTAAACTTTATAGCCTCACAAATTTTAAACAAATATACAAAACACTCTAAAGCAAATAACGTATCCAAACGAGAGTGAAACGTGAACTCACATTTCTTTTACAGGTGTAAACATAAGCTGAAGAGAGCTGGATGGTTAAGTTCTTCTGAGCTTGAAACCGACGGTACTAATGTTGTACTGATTTTTACTGTACAAAAAAAATAAAAATAAATATTACGCTGTTAATTTTGATTCTCAATTAATCGAACACTCTGCTGGGATTTCCCCACCCTATTACAAAAGAATGCATATATATATATATATATATATATATATATATATATATATATATATATATATATATATATATGAAAGAAGAGAGATAAATATGTACGAATGACAAATCTATTTCAACTTCGATTGTTCAAGGCAAGGTGTACTCGGTAAAAACATGTTTATTTTTTTCCTTAAGCCAAGGCTTTTCAAAGATTAAAATCTTATCATCAGAGGAATTACATAGATAGATAAGTTGGCAGTGGAAAAGCCAAAATTCAAAAAAATATAAAGTAATGGAGAGTAAGAGTGTGCGTGTAAAAATATGGAGTCTGTCCAGTTGGTGAATGTCCGTAGATAAGGTGTCTGGTGAAAAGAGATTTAAAGATGGAAAAAAGAGTTTCGTTAAGGCAGTGTTGAAAATGTTCAAGAATGAAGTAAATCCAATAGAAAGATGTTTAGTTCAATCGTAAATAGAACACACTTATTCAGATGTAATTTTGAGAATTAAGGCTATTTTAAAATACTTCCGTGGACCGAGAATGAAAGTAGTTTTTCAGAAGTTGAGAATAAGCTGTGTATATAAAATGCAGGCAGTCGGGAATTTAAGTAGTGACTTCAATCGAGTCTAAGAAAAAGTGGCAGCTCTAGTTGGAAACAAAGCCAAGTAAATGAGTGGGGGAAGGGATAAAGATAAAAGATAAGGAAGGTGGGGGATAGGGTTAGTTAAATCAACTATGACTGATGCTGGGAGAGGAGAAGGGAGAGGGTTTGTTTGGTTACTGTTCATTGCTAGTAAGCAATAAACCGGTGCGAGTTGGGGTGGGGTTATCATAAGCTGAAAACAAGTGAATTCAGGTCAGTAAGTAGATTCTGAAGGGGGGGGGGAGGTCCCGTAATTAAAAAGGATTTTTATACAAACTTATATACAATTCAGAAAATTTAAAAGGGTTCCTATTGGGAAATTAGGGTTCAGATGAATGGAAATCTGGAATGTACGTGTTTAATATGTGATAATTCGGACAAAAACTAGTATTTCAGAGTTTAATGTATAACGACTTTAAAGAATTCCCAGTTAGTTAACTATTAAATGAATGCTAAATAAGAAACTTTAATGTATAACTGAAGTTAGGATTGGGAATGGCGTTAGTTTGCTTGCAACAATTGAGTTCTAGTATAAGGATTATGGGGTAGGATTGGGTTGAATATTGTAACCTAAGTGATGCACTAGTGTGTTGAACTTATAAATAGATTTTAAGGGGGCAAATGGACCATTATAGGAGTAACTAGGGAGCGTAGTTTAAAGGTGAGAGTAATGGAATCTATGAGAAAAATATTGTCGGTAGAGCGAAGCGTATACAGAGTCGATGGATCGAATACAAGGAGATGAAAAAGCAATGGATGAGGGTATGCTAAGTTGGCCAATAGTTGAAAAAGAGGGGATAGGGATTTGAGTGTTGAAGTAGAAGCGGTTAAGGATTAGTAGAGTGGAGGAGAATAATATTAGATCTCAATTTACATTAAGTGTTATGGGTTAATAGAGTTATTAGGTGTACAAGGTACGCTATGTTATTGGGGTGGTTATTTGTAAGGTTGGAAAAGTTAAGAGTTAAAAAATTAACAAATTAGTCTAATGTTAGAGAGGGGGCTGTTGGCTGGGAAGAGGTGTGTCAGATGGAGTAATGAAATTTATGTATTTAAATTTTCGCTTGTGCCTACAATTTGAGATAAGTTCATTTTTAAAGTTAATAATATTTTTGCTTTTAGCTGCTGTAGCTATCATAAATGATATGTACATAGTTGGCAGAAAGCGGATCCTGGAGTGTAGGATTTAGACCTTTTTAATATTGCCCAATGTAGAGAGTAGGGAGTGTTTTTACTGTTAAAACTTTTTATTAGATTGGATAGAGAGGTGCCAGTGGCATTGTTATTATTATGTAGTAAAGAGTAGATATGGTTTGAGATTCGGGTCTTCATGGGAAAGGCACTTGCCCCAATGTAAGTGTGTATTTTGTATGAGGTTGTTATTATAGTATTTGTGTTATTTATAGTATCGGGGATGTTTTGGGTTTGTATGTTCAAGTTCTGAACATACAAACCAAAAAAGGACCCGAAAAAAAATGTCAAGATCTGAAATGGGAATTTGTTAGATTATGGAAATGTAAAGAAGTCAAGGTGATTCCCGTTGTAATTGGAACGCTTGGAACCATAACGAAAAGCCACCATAAATGGCTTAAACAGATTGACGAGACTATTTCCTTTCCAATTTTGCAAAAAGGAACGGCGAAAGTGTTAAGGTACAGCTTGAATATCTAAGGGCAAGGGTATTGACTTGATGTTAAAAACAAGAAGAAAACTCCAAATAAAAACATGTAAAAGTTGAGACTACTATGAAATAATAATAATAATAATAATAATAATAATAATAATAATAATAATAATAATAATAATAAAAATATATTGTTAACTATAGAAGTTCTTTCCCGAGTTCATATTCCGCCTTCATATTTCGTAAGAGAAGTGACAAAAACAAGAGGCGAAAGACTGGAAAATCCCTCTCGTAATTTTCACTTGCAAAAACCCCTGAATTTAAATTGGTTTCCCAATTCTTTAAAGTTGTTTGAATGTTGAGGTCTATTCTGAAAATTTCCAAGCATTTGTGTATCCATGAATGAGGCACCATGTTAAAAGCCTTCTTATGATCTATTTGTATGATTTATCATTCTTATTTTCTTCTCTACTTAGATGCCCGGCCCCCCGCCCCTTGCAAGCCATTGAAAAAAAAAATGCAACGGACAACGTGCAGAAAATTAACAATTGTGATCCATCTAGTGATCCATTGGTGATCCATTTGAACTGGAAAGTCTCAGAGGGTCCTTTAGGGTTATTCAAAACTTATATAGCTATAAGATTAGATATAGTTCCCTAAGGTTAGATATTTTTACGCTTCACTTTTGAGCGTTGTATATTCAGTAACATGACTTCAACAGGTGTGTGTGTGTGTGTATTACTGTCAATTATAAGAAAGTGTAGTTTTCTTGTTTGCATGTGTGCGAAGTCAGACTTTAGTTTGTGTATGTGTATTTGCGTATGTGTGTTTGTGTATGTGTGTGTTTGTGTATGTGTATGTTTGTGTATGTGTGTTTGTATGCTTCTCTTTGGCTTCTATGTTTAACTGCATGTTAACACATGTGGGCATCATGCCTGTGGTACGAAGTTGAACGGTTCCACTGGATACGACCCCCCCTCACACACGCAGAACATTACAAAATACTTTACCTTCCAGCGTGTTGCGTATTCCTGGTATGAGACAGGCGTCTTTGCCAATTACCAATTTCTTCAGCACAAAGCAACAAGTGATCTCAGATCTGTGCTAAATGCCAACCCCGTTTTGGCTTTTGGCAGGTAAAGCATTTCGCTCTCTGGGTTATGAAAAAAAAGCAAACGGGTGGTAGGATATGGGAGAGAAGAACCAAAGTAACCACTCACTTGCCGTCGCTCTTCATCTCTCCAACCCACCACACACCACACACACACACACACACACACACTCCCTCTTTTAATTTAATATATATATATATATATATATATATATATATATATATATATATATATATATATATATATAAATATATATATTGATATATATATTTATAAATAAATATAAAATTATTTTTATATACATACGCCAGCGTTTCAAGCTTTCGCTCTCATCAGTGTAAGAAGTGACAATTTCAGACAGTCACAGGGCACGAACCCGGTTTACAGAGTCAAACAAGACTCTGCATGCTTTCACTCTATCCCGAAGGACATTAGAAGTTATCACGTGATACAGGAGTAATTAAGTTCTATTTGCACCTAAATACAGCAAGCAGTAAACAGCAGACAATCTAGAGGGTTCAACCAACGTTATCGGAACCTTGCTTATATATATATATATATATATATATATATATACTTTAAAATTTCTGTAACACAAAGTGTTTATAATAACTCAATAGTTTAAATTTAGAGCTATGCTATATTTAGTATTTGTATGTAGTTCAATGCCACATCATTATCACAGAGGACAGATTCACGTCATTTTTTCCAACTTACTTTTTTAATTTATATATATATATATATATATATATATATATATATATATATATATATATATATAAGTTGGAAAAAAATGACATGAATCTGTCCTCTGTGATAATGATGTGGTATTGAACTACATAAAATACTATATATATATATATATATATATATATATATATATATATATATATATATATATATATATATATATATATATCAGTCTCCACTATCAGCTGATTTTATATTTGACCTACACCCGCAGAAGAATAGATATTCTTAAGTTGCGTCCATTCAATCTACGCGTTTATCGATGGAAATTATATTTCAAACGGAAGTCTGACAGATCGGCCGACGGACAAACAAAACTCCATCGCAAATATAAAAGTAAAGTAGATGCTAATGTAAGCAGCTTAATACGAAGTTGGGTAGAAAAATACGTTAAAAAAGGTTTACTACACTCTTTTTACGATCACACCGCCTACTGATGAGACGATCACCAAAGTGTCCCCGTATATCATTGAACAGCGATAAAACATAGACTGTTGGACATTCATTACTGAAATGTGGTGGACAAGGCAGACATAGATTGAAGTTTATTTGTAACAAATGTGGTTTGATTGCAGAAAGGATTGGGGTGGCATTTTTTTTTTAGGAGGGGGGGGTCACCCTGTCGTAGTAAGACTTACCACCAACTCGAGTACCTGCCTCTGGACGGCGTCATAAATTTTCCAATTGTGGCAAAACATTTTTGCTCGATGTCGATGACGCAGTTTGTCCTGTATGTTAATGGATATGCACTCAATTCCTTGTTTTAAAAACGCCTTATTTTTATCGACTCTTTTTAAAATAATTCTCAACTAAAATGGAATAATATTGCAAACACTTGGTATTTTTTGTTAGGGAGAGCAACGTTTTAACGGCATTACTGTAACGTTCAAATCAACTAGGTATTTTCACTTGGTATTTTCTTGAGTCCAACGGACTGCTACCCTCAACGTTTTTACAACGTGATGGTAACGTCACACAATGGAGGGTATAAGATGTCTCCCGATATTTAATAATATGTCTCCTCATATTAAAAAAAATTGAGAATCACTAATGTAAATGATAACTTCACATTCTAAAATCTTCTTCGAATATATTATTCATTTTTTGCAGTTGTTCGGGCATGTTACGTAAACACCCAAGAGATGCCGAAACGATTAGCCAATCAGCTGTCAGATGACAAATTTTCTAACCAGACAACAAATTTTCAAACCAATATTGAAAAATGAATTGGCTTTGATCAATTTCTTTTGGCTTTAATAAGCCAAAAAGAAATTGATCAAAGCTAATTCATTGTTATTTCCTAAAAAATGGACATTGGAAAACTTCTGAAACTGATATATATATATATATATATATATATATATATATATATATATATATATATATATATATATATTGGTGCAGAAAAATTAGTACAACATTCGTACCGTCGGTTTGAAGCACATAAATACTTAGTCATCCGGCTCTCTTCAGCTTCTGTTGTCATCTGTTTCGGAAATGTGAAGTTACGTGTCACTCTCGTTGAGACGCGTTATTTGTTTAGAGTGTTATGTATGTTTGTTTAAATTTAATGTAAGGAGGGTTTTGAAAAAAAGAGGGGGGGGGAAGTAACAGTTGAGATTTAAACCGGAGGAGATTAAAAGAGATATAAAAATATTAAAAAAAAATAAATAAATAAATAAATAAATAAATAAAAATAAAATAAAGAAAGTAAACAATAATAAAATAAATGTTGTACTAATTTTTCTGCACCAAAATACATAAATATTACGCTCTTAATTTTTAACTTTAATTCTTGATTAATCGAGCACTCTGCTGGGATTTTTCCTGCTATATTACAAAGAAATATATATAGGAATGCGGTGTTGGATCACCGAACACGCAGACCGATTGAAATAATTTTTTGAAGTAGGTCTGTGAAGACCATTTGTTACGAAATGTATTTATTAACAGTTGTGTAGCATCGTTTTTGATATAACTTGGTAAGTAGTTATAAATAACAAAATATCCAAGAATGTAAAGGTCTTAAAATAGTACGGTTTATTCCAGCGTATATATCTTGTACAAACAATAATAACTACAGGTAATCCAATAGATTTAACAGAATACAATTGAATGTCTATACTACAGTTCGTGGTTGTATTTATTGTCCAGACTAGTTCACTTATTTAGTGACTGAGGAGAGTCCGTTATCTCATCAGAACAGTTTTGTTAAAAAATGTTAAAAAAATGTATTTCTTAACAGTGATTTCGCTGTTTTGTTCGTTTTTTGGTTATTTGCTATCTTTCTTGAAAATAAAACTGAAAAATACGATGCAGCAACATATCAAAGTTATCGTCTGCCACCATTCGCCTCATCATCTCTCGGGTGTTTACGAAACATGCCCGAACGCTGCCGACACAAAGTTCACAGAAACTGGTTCATATTCAATATAAGTACCAAATAATACTAAAACGGAATTTTCCCCATAAATTTAGATGAAGTAGAAAAGTGAAAAATTCCAATAGAAGTTTACGATTAAAATTATAGCTACGTGTTCAGGATGTTGCGTCACAGACAGGAAGTCTCCAGTTGTAAAAATGCATCAGGCTGCATTTTTTAGTGATGCATATGAATGGCAGACGTTGCAAGTGTTAGATGCTCGGCCAGAGGAAAAAAGGGGACACAGAGAAATGTGAAAATGTCCTTTATTTTATATTGGGCCACACAGAACATTATTTCCCTTTGAAATAAAATAAGTATCTCGTAAAAACAGAATCATGCTGAGACCAGAAAGTAATGTTCTTAGATTGTCTCCATGATAAGACTTCTTGAGCAGACTGTCTGGTAGTTATCTTTAATGTATATCTCAAGTAGCCAGTGCCTGGGTGGTCCGGTGATGACCAGTGAGAAAGGTTCGGTCAGGAGGAAAGGAGATGGGAGGAGGAGACTTGGCCCTCTGAGCATGGTAAGAAGTTGGGTTTTCTGTGAGAGCTGACAATCAGTTTAATCTGGGTACCTGTTCAGACATGATGGCCCCATCTGGGGCTCATTGTGCTTATCTTATCTTTTTCTGGTGAGCAAGGATCTCATTTTGCAAGTCTGTCATTGAACCGGAGAACACAAGTATTGTTTGTAACATCCACCAAATAAACTTGTTACTTGTTTACAAACTGGAGTTGTGATTCGACTTTGAATGAGAATTCTTTGTTGCAACGCTGACTAAATCGAACAATAACCTTTGACCGGCACAACGTGTGAGGACGATCATGGCCAGTGCAGTGAATACATACATACATACATACATACATACATACATACATACATACATACATACATACATACATACATACAGATTCACACAGTGACACATAGCGCATACGCTGATAATTTTTTCTCTTGTTTCTTGAACCGCAAAGAAAGGCAGATGTGTTTGGGACCCCCCCTCCATATGAGGAATGCGTTGGGAAAATATTTACGGGATATTATATGTGTGTACTGTATACTGTAAAAGAAAAAAAAGAAAACTATTAAACTCTAAATGATTGTTTTTTCATTATTAATAACTTTGTGCAGTTATTATTATTATTATTATTATTATTATTATTATTATTATTATTATTATTATTATTATTATTAAGAAGAAGAAGAAGTGTCAAGCAATTTGTCCACCGTATAACTACATGTCGGTCGTGGAAGAAAGAGAGGTTGATCTTATCAATTATATTCAACTGTCGTCGTCGTCGGCGGCTCCCACTCGTGTTCGAGTATCGGGTTCCGTCCTCTGTCTGCTATCCTCTTTATTAATGTTTATGAGTGATGTGGCTTCGGAGTCCCAGTCTATGGTGAAAGAGCCGCATACAGTGTTCACAGGGAAGGTTAGGGGTCGTACGAGGTTGTTCCCGCCGCTCTCTTTTTCTCCTTCGTCTTGCCTCTTCATTTTCCCTCCTCTTCTCCTCAAAACCTTGACGTGTTGTTTTTTCCATGTGTTTTTGTCCCAGACATTGTCGTCAGTGTACTGTAGTTCCCGTACTGAACACATGGTTGCTCTAGTTTTGGCGCGAAGTCGAGCGAGGTTGAAAACGCCTCCATCCGTGCGGAAACAAAGGTCGATGGGGGGCGTCTTTGGGGGAATCTCAATAAGTATTGCTGCTGTGTAAAGACAGAAACACGTTAGAGACAGAAAACACCCCTGTTTAAGGTCACCATTTATAGGGAATGGGTTAGAGAGAGTTCTGATGACATACTCTCCCCACCATTCCGTCATGGAATGCGCGTACCAAGAAATCAGGTGGTAGGCAGCTGAACTTGGAGAGAACTGGCTGTTCTGGCTGTTCTGTGTACTTTATCGAAGGTCTTTTTTAAGTCCCAAAAGATAATCGTAACGAATTGCTGCTGATTGAGGCTCTTCTCTTGTAATTGTTGCGCACAGAAGATCATCTCTATCGTCCCGCGGGAAGCTGCATTGAGTTTCTTGTAGGACGTCTTCTGCGAGGACGAAGAGGCAGCCAAAGAGAATGCGGGCGAAGATCTTACTTGCAATGCTTTTCAGTAGTGATATTCTCCGGTATTTGTTACAATTCTCCTGGTCCCCTTTTTTGAAAATTGTGACAATGGTTGCATCATGGTTGCATCATGGCTGCATCATGGTTGCATCATGGTTGTATCATGGCTGCATCATGGCTGCATCATGGTTGTATCATGGCTGCATCATGGTTGCATCATGGTTGCATCATGGTTGCATCATGGTTGCATCACTCAGATCTTCTATATAAGACGGTTCATCAGCTCGGGATCGCTGTGAGTGAGTAGCCCAGTGAGAAGTTGTAAGATTCAGGGACTTTGCCGAGTTTCATCCGCTTCAGGACTTTGTTGATGGAGGGTGGAAGTGCCATCTAGTGACGTACAGGATTCCGAGGAGTTATTCTCAGGAGATCATCTGTGGTGTCAACGGGGATGTTTCCACATTGTCTTCTGTCGTTTTGGGTAGCGGTTTGGTGTTGGTTACCACGAGTTAGTGTTCTGCACATTGACCTAGTAGGAGTTGACCATTGCTGTTGCAGTTCCCGATACCGTGGTGGAAAATGATTCCTTTCCCCCACAGGAGATGGCCCTTGCCTACTCGGGCATTAAAATCACCCAGCACAACGAGGTTGTCATTGATGGGAAGTTCCTGGATGGTGTGGTCGAGCTCGGTGTAGAAAGCAGCTTTGTCTCTGTCAGTTAAGATCAGAGTCGGTGCGTACACAGAGATCATGTGATAGCAGTTTTTGGTTTTCGTTGCAGGCATTAAGTATTTCCAAGTCCCTTATATGGGCATAACTTTGTTACATGACTGTAAGAAGTCGTCAAAACTCTAGTGTGCCCCATTGCGCTATTTCTCGGCCACTTGTGCATTTTTGGTCTGAAGGAACGTTGCAATATAAAAAGATGCCCACCTCTCAAGTTAAGCTTGTCCTAAACTTTATAATATGTTTCTTCACCCTTTCTATATGAGCTGCCCCCCTAGAACAGACGTAGCCTCTTCGTCGATATATTTCATCAGATAGAACAGTCTATCTGTTGGATTCCGGAACCTCCGTTCGATTATAGATTTGAAGCGGCTGCTCCACTCAATGTATTGTAATGGGTCGTCATAAAACACAGGAGGTTATGGAGTTGGTAATGGTGAAAGTAACATGGAATTATGTAGCATTTCTGATAAAGAAGCTTCAAATTTCGTGCATATTCTTTGCTGATCCGTTGTGTTTGTTAAGGGAACATTTTGTTGACCTTTGTAAATTACAAGATCATATTCCTTTTCTCTGGATGAGGTTTCTATTGAGTAGGCTTTTGTTTTAGTTTCAATTACTTTTATGTCCCCCTTTTCTCCCTAGGCTTCTAAGCTGCCGACAACGTTGACCATCAATAGCAGTTGATCATCAATATCCATCTCTGCTCTCTTTGCAGACAAATCTGCAACTTCATGTACTTTCTTTGCTGACGATGATCAAACTGTTTTCTGCGTACAGTTACCCTTGAGACTGTTGACCCATATATGGACCTTTCGCCGTCACACTCCAGCATCGCCTGTAGTCTATATTATGCTGCTTCCGCATCAAACTTCCTCTTCATCAGTTTCATTAATTCTGCAGTTAAACTGTGAATGCATCTTTCGACGAGTTTTCTGACAATTTCTGCTAATTTGGTCCGCACTTGAAGATATATCTCCTCCACCTCTCATTTAAGTTTCTCAGTAGCGTCCATCCTGTTGTGTAAGTCGTCTTCAGAGCACTCGCATTTTAGTTTTGTTCGAACCTCTTTGATGCAACTATAAACCTATCTTCTGTCTTATCTGCCTCATACTCCACCAGTGCAATCATTTTTTGTGTTGGGCGTTTTTCCCGACAGGATTTCCTGGTTTTAAGCCGTAAAGCAGCTGCAACACACGCTGCATACTTTGCTCTACATTAGAGTCTAAAATTCCCGGCATTTTTAACAGAAAATCTGCCTGTTCAGATAATCTCTAACTTTGTGATGAAATTCCACTCTGCACCGACATTTTTCTGTGACAATAAAGAGGAACACTCACTGTCAGGAAAAAGAATGAGGTGCTTCGCATGTCGTGTCTGCAGATTAAAAAAGGGCTTGTCTTCATAGGGTAGGTTTTTATGAAGGTCTCTGATTTGCATATGTGGATATCAGCTGATATAAATGAAGAGGACAGCTGGGAAGGAATGGGAAGCGATTTGGATCGGAGAGAGAAAGGCAGCAAGAAAGTGGGTTGCACGAAATTCGGTTAGAAATTGAATTACAGTAAAAACTTTTTTGTTATTCCTTTATTTTTCTGGCACAGTTATTAAACAAGCTATTTCAGCTTCAAATGGACAGCCGTTTTGACCTACAGATAATTCCTGAGTTTGATGGGATTGGAGCAGTCGTTGAATGGATTCAGAAGGTGGAATTAGTTAACATTTTCTTTTCACAAGACAACATACCAACCAGCATTACAGATGGAACAAAATGGAAAAGGGAGTTTAAGAGAAAGCATCAACGAAAAAGAAGCAATATCGGTCAGATATAAGTTTATATCGCAGTAAAGGTGGCCAATATAATAAAAAGTAGGAAATATGTAATAATAGTGAATAAGAGGAAGTTAAATACTTTGCTAATAATATATTTATTCGATCAATGAAGTCATATGCATACTGATGCACTGTTTGTCTAACAGCTAATGCTTTAGAAAGACATAATCATTCTTTTATGATCCGTGCGGGAGGAGGTAATCCTAGACAACAGCCTCTCTTAGATAAATGCCTTTCTTGAAAACGGTATTTTCTTCTTTTAGAATCAACGTCCAACATTTCTTCAGGGTTCTTTTTTCTTTTACTAACTCTTCGAGATTTGATAACTTGAGGTAAATTGCGTGTTTAGAAATCGAATTTTGCGAATATTTCATTTAAGAAATTCAAGTAATGTAAGACATTCACTGATACAGTCAGAGTCCGACGTTTACACTTCAAAAATTCGGATCATTTCGAAAAACTGTCTACAATTATTAAATAGCCTGAGCCATTCAAAGGTTTTGCAAAATCAATGTCTTTTCCATGTCTTCAAATTCACGGTTCAAATTTTATTGGTGGTGATTTTTCTGCTAACGCGCAGTCTCTACAGTTTTTCAATAAACTTCACGGTTGATACCTAGCCAATATACGAAACTTCTCATCACTGACTTCATTCTACCCATTCGAGAATTTCTAATATCAAAATCTTTTAAAATCCGTGTTCATAATGAAACAGGTATCACCACTCCCTCGACTCTCTCGGCGTATATTAATATATCATCATAAATAGAAAAAGTATTATTTTCCGTAATATTTTTTTGTATTTATTTCCTATAGATGTTATCTGCTTTTTAGTTGTTTGTGGTTTAAAAGAGGATTAAATGTTGCTTACTGTGAGAAAAGAAACGAAAGCTTACCAGCTGAAAAGCGAATGAGATGTTTTGCATATCGTTTTGCATATCGTGCAAAAGAGGAAAAAAGGAAAGGCTTCTATTCACAGTAGTAGATTTTTATAGTTGGGACTGATTTGCATAAGTGAATGAACTAATTTGCACGTCTGGAGACAAACTGACTTAAATAAAATACAGATTGAAATCAGGCCGATGGCTTTTGGTAAGAGAAGAGAGAAAGTGTTGGTATGACACAACGATAGATCCCTTCTGTGGGAGCTAAAGATACCCATAACTGAAAGCCCTTTTACCTAACTTGGACTGCACTTTGGGGGAGACACGTAAGAATCGTAACCGCTCTGCACTTCAAACATGTCAGTGTACCAGGGCTCGGTTATGTTTTAGAAAATAAAGGTCGATGTCATATGAATGTAGTGACAGATGCGTAAGAAAAGCGGGTTAAAGATCAAAGAGACTGTCACGCGAGATACGTTGGAGCTGGAAAACACTGACGACTGTATTCTCTGTATCTCCCTTTCTTTTCATGCATTTGTGCCTCTTTCTTTCTATGTCTCTCTCTTTTTATCCTCCTCTCTCTCGCCTTGTCTGTCACGAGAGGTTTGAAAACAGTTTGGGCTTTGAATCTGCACGCGACAGACGTGTGTCGCATGCCAAGCTCAGCAATTTCGAGTTTTAAAATGTTACTTCGGAAATGAATAAATTATATTTTTCTATATATAAAGTAATGTGTTGTTCTCTCATTACAAAGCTTTAATTTCCAAAAGCCGATGGTTAATTCTCAGGAGATAATTAATGACGCTAAATGATGCCACCAAAGACCCACCGTAATTCTCGAAAATACCCGACCGAGTATAATTAACCCTTTTATTAAAGGGATGTGCTTATCGTTGCCACTCGGGGATCTGGGTACCGTACCAGGACGTTAACAGCCCTTCCAAAGACGTCCCCATGTCGCGGATCACCGTGTTCACACTCCTAGCAAGCGATAGTACTACATCGGTGTCCGAAATGTAGAAAGAGTTAGTTGAAAGTCAGTTGATCACAGTTTTTATAATAAAACCTTTTCTAGATTCAACCGTGATTTTATCAAAAATAACAGGAACTTCGCTGACTGTTAAATATGACGTTTTTAATTTCATTTCCCAAATCTTAGCGATACAATTACCGTATCTTCAAACGGTTCGTTAGATTTGGGAATACATCTTGACGGCACTTCCGCATGCCGTATTTTTAATACAATATATTCCAGTTTAAAGTCATAGTCTAAAATTATGGTTCCCTAGCGTTGTAATCGATTCGATGTATGTTTAGGGATACCTTTTTAGAATCGTAAATACTTAATAACCGACGTTGGTCCGTTTGTAAAATAAAAGTTCTGCCATGCACCATTTTATGGGATTCATTTACGTCAAAAAGTATACGCATCTTACTCCATTTGTACTATAATTTTTTCAACTGCTAGTAAAGTCCTAGATGCATGCGCTATAGCCTTCATATTTTCATCTTTCAATTTGTGTAAGATGACCATACCGATACCGTTTTCACTGACATCTGACGCTAAGACAATGTCATGTTTAGGGTCGTAATGTGATAAATCTGAAGTTAACATTTCAAGGATTTTTTAAAGGATTTTTCACATTCATTTGACCAATTTCACTTGGAATTTTTTTTTTAACGAATTATTAAATAGGGATCTCCACTTTATATATTCGCTACATAAATATAGTAATAAATTGCAAGTCCTAGAAATGTTTGCAAAATAGACCCGTTAGTCGGGGTTGGTATATTTTTGAATGCATCACACCACTCGTTATCCGGTCTTTGCCCGTTCACGTCTAAAATCTGCGCAAGATATTTTATGCTAGTCATAAAAAATCACACTTGAAACGATAATCTTTAATGCTTTCGAAAACCTTTTCTATCTGCTCTGCGTGTTCTTTTCTAATTCCTTTTTTAATTTTACAATGCGTCCGCCCATGGCCGACATTTTGATATCGGAAACACTTTTTGTCCTTAAATGAACAACAGATTTTGAAATGCAGATAGCCGTTTGGTGAATTTAGCACTTGCTAAATGGTGACCCATTCTCAATCATTCATTTAACATCACACTTTATATCATTGTTAATTGACGTAATCTTCATCTTTCTTTTCTGGTTGACCCTTGCAGTACTCAGCTCCTTTCAACATGAATGCAGACCATCCGCGATTCGTCTTGGCACCATTCTGGCTTTTAAGGGTCAGGACGGCGGAAATCCAGTCTCCCAACTTGTCGGGGCGAGGTAGGGTTTGGTTCGATCCTAGGATGCCAGTCGTTTGAGGCGTCCTTACCGAGGGTCCGTTCTCAGTTATGTTTTCACCCAGCAAGAGTGGCTCCCAGAAAAACTGGCTTTACCCTCGTAAAACGACCTTGTGTCACATTGCGCATCAGAGATGCTCATAGATCCTACCTCTCGCTTGGCATTTATCGTCATGATCAAAGTGTAATATCTATTCTTGTTTCTGATCCTGTCCATATGAGGTCCGTCGATCACATTTCAGACATCGGCTGGTATCCGAGCCCCTGCCACAAGACCGAATTAAATTATTAGCCTGATTTATTTTTATGTCTTACAACTTGACGTTTGTTGCAGTTTGGCTAACTACACTAGCCAACATGTCTAGCTGTTGATTAGCGCCACTTGATACAACCATTGACTCGATCAAATTTTTCAGCTGGTGTTTCAGCAACACGTGGGAATTCTGTCCTTTTCAGGACAATTGCTCTTTCAATTCGCCGAACTGTTTTTCACCCCCAGTGTGACGTGTACACTTCAATCATCAACGTTGAAAAAGCAAGCCGACCAGGTATTTAACATCAAGTCCCTACGCCTCCGGTGACTGACTCTAAGCGTTCGTAATTTGCTCCGGCTATTCTAATATTTCGCAAATAGTTTTGTTGTTTTTGAGCCACCACTTAGAAAAATTATCTCTACCGAAAAAGTGGTAACCGATGTGACTGGTCGGAGAACATGGAGGAAGGCAACGACGGTGATTGATGTATCAGTTAACTTGGTACATGTCACCTTACAACACGACCAATGAGAGACTGACGCGACGTCTCACAGGTCAAAATACCCGGTGGATAAAAGTGAGATTCAACGCACATTCCTATCATTCTTCGAGGATTACCATCTCGTACGAAAAATGCGTGGAACTTTTATCAACAAAGCAACAATGTCGTCGTCACCAACAATGAAAGAAGTATCGCAAGTTAAAACGAGTATTGCATTAATTAATTACATCACAGCTGGCGTTTGTTGACTAACTCCTTGACGACGGACTCATCAACTTTGAACAAGGCGTGCCGACAACTGTGCAGAGTCATTTGCACATGTCACTCCGAAAAACATTTGCAGACCTGATTACAAACAACGCGCATCGATAACAGTACAGATTCACCCATCACTTCAACTGTCTTTGCACACTTGTTTGCAAAAAAACAACACTTCGACCAATTTTGTAGACTCACTTACAAAACGACACGCTTTGAACACCCTTGCAGACTCACTTGCAAAAAACCCATCCGTTTTGAACACCCTTGCAGACTCACTTGCAAAAACAAAAAATCCCCATCCGCTTTGAACACCCTTGCAGACTCACTTGCAAAAAACCCATCCGCTTTGAACACCCTTGCAGACTCACTTGCAAAAAACCCATCCGCTTTGAACACCCTTGCAGACTCACTTGCAAAAAACCCATCCGCTTTGAACACCCTTGCAGACTCACTTGCAAAAAACATCCGCTTTGAACACCCTTGCAGACTCACTTGCAAAAAACCCATCCGTTTTGAACACCCTTGCAGACTCACTTGCAAAAACAAAAAATCCCCATCCGCTTTGAACACCCTTGCAGACTCACTTGCAAAAACATCCGCTTTGAACACCCTTGCAGCCTCACTTGCAAAAAACATCCGCTTTGAACACCCTTGCAGACTCACTTGCAAAAAACATCCGCTTTGAACACCCTTGCAGACTCACTTGCAAAAAAAAAACCATCCGCTTTGAACACCCTTGCATACTCACCAATGGTTCTATTCTGCGATCACCAGATCCGTTCCAACTGGTTGCTTTGTTAATCTTTCCGTGCTTACGCTACGTTGAAAAGATCCACAAAACTTTGAAGTTGATGCTACTCAGTCGGAGACTTGGATAATTTAGATAATTGGTCGGTCGGCAATTTTTCGCTATCTTAGTTGCCTTGACCTATGAGTAAAACTGTTTGTGTCTCACTTGATTTGTGATCAAGCAATCTGGAATAAATGTTTGCATGCAAGATGATAAAAGCATTTTTGTCTTTAAAATATACTATCTTAATGTCTTTTAAAATAGAACTAACATGGTGAATCCATAGGGTCTATAGGATCGTCTTAAAACCTTAAGTTTTAAATCCTTTTTCGTTCAATTTCATTCAGCTACTCCAGAAATATCTGTTATCCCAAAACACTTTTACGTCAGCTGATTAACTCAACCCAACCCGATTACCCGAACTAGAGGTGAACTCGTGGAAATGGACTGTTAGGAATAACTAAAGAAAAACGGAATTATGTCCCTTGGAACATTTAAGAGTTATCGCCCCTTATCGAGTGGCTTACCGAGTGAAAAGTAAACATTAACCACGGAGCAGACTGGCAGATATTCCATCTCGCGTCACAGCGGCTAAATAACTAATTTCATTCTAATTACACTTTTAATAAATCTGTTAAACCTTTCTGTTGAAAAGTCATCCATTTTGTTTTACGAGTTATTAATTATTATAACCTAAATTACAAAATCCTCCACTTCTTTTATTGGTTAGCCAATCAACAATAATCTGTTACGCTGCTAAGGCTTCACGTCTTTGTCGCACCGTCAGTTTCTATACCTACCAACTTGCAGAGACTCACAGTTGACCATTAAAAAAGTTCAGAAATATAAACGACTTTTCAATATTGTTTGCTTTGATAATTTAACCTGAATTATCCCGAAGCTTTCATGTCCAACCATGGCCTGTCAGCATATGTGAACGATATGACTCTTCAAATTATTTTACACAAACCTGAACACTTTAGAAATCGTAACTTTTAAATGATAAAACTGACACCAATATTTTTCTAGATGTCCCAGTCAAGAGTAGGTTGGCCTCTCTCCTTTGTTTAATAAATTACTTGCATAATTAATCTAAGCTAATTTTAATTCACACAAGTAAACTTGCTCGTCACCGCGTGACACCATGATTGGTGCCATACGCCGGCATATCCAATTCAATTCCAACATGTGGACATATTGTTTTTTTAGCAATTATTTTGACGATTTTCAAATTGATACAAGCAATTATCTTTGTAATAAATAACTGTTAATTCACATGACCCCCATCTTTCCTTTCTTGTTGGTATATCGTATTACTCAGCCCCTCAGGCTAAGCACTTGGCACTGATCGCCATGATTAAAGTGTAGTATCTGTTTCTGCACCAGGATATTCATATTGGCTCTACTTCCTTGCCTCGAGACTGTATTAAATTACTGGCTCGATTAATTTTTTTCTGTCTGGCAACAGGACATTTTTATTTTCATTTTTTACTTATATTCACCCAAAACAAGGGACATTGCAACTGAGGCGTAAGGAGCTACTGTGAGTTATGGGTCAGATTTATAGGGTCATCCTAAGTTTGTTACAGTTTGACTAACTACATTGGCTCACGTGACCGCCGGTTGACTAGCGCTTTTGTCATTACTCCAAGATTCACGCTGAGCCGGAGTGGGAGTATATGTCAAGATCACATCGTTTGTAGTTTATGTAGTAATACGGACTAATTAATCTGACTAATAAGCATAAGTGTAAGAGAGAGCCTATATAAAACTCTAAGAGAGAGAAAGAGAGAGAGAGAGACAGACAGACAGACAGAGAAAAAGAGAGAGAGAGAGAGAATGAAATAGAGAGAAATAGAGACAGACAGAGAGAGAATGAAATAGAGAGAGAGAGCGAGAGAGAGAATGAGAGAGAGAATGAAAGAGAGAGAGACAAACAGACAGAGAGAAAGAGAGAGAATGAAATAGAGAGAGAAACAGACAGACAGAGAGAAAGAGACAGAGAGAGAGAGAGACAAACAGACAGAGAGAAAGAGAGAGAGAGAGAATGAAATAGAGAGACAGACAGACAGACAGATAGAAAGAGAGAGAGAGAGAATGAAAGAGAGAGAGAGCGAGATAGAGAAAGAATGAAAGATAGAGAGAGAGAGACAGACAGACAGAGAGAAAGAGAGAGAGAATGAAAGAGAGACAGAGCGAGAGAGAGGCAATGAAAGAGAGAGAGACAGACAGACAAACAGAGAGAGAGAGAGAGAGAGAATGAAAGAGCGCGAGAGAGAGTGAGAGAGGGGACAAAGTAATTCTGAAAATTAAACTATCACTAGACGAAGTACATTAGCATAAGTGTAACACTCGCTTCCCTTATTTTGTCCTTTAGTCTTCACATTCCATGAGCGATGTTTCTGACAAAGGGGGAAGAATTGTTGTTTTCTGGGTCGGAACCTATCCATCTAACACTTATCGTTGGCTAGTTTTTGGCCTTGAAGTAGTCATTTTTTAGCTTCTTACATCAAGTGGCTTCATGTCTTGCCTGGAGCGATTTTCATTATATATATATATATATATATATATATATATATATATATATATATATATATATATATATATATATAAATCTCTCACTAAGAATAGCTAAGGAAGCACTTGACTAGCCACTAACTAGTGCTAACATTTCTCTTCGCAACTGGCTGTTTACAAAAATATGCGCCAACTAAACAAATTAATCACAGACCATTCGTATACAGTTACAGCATGAATAAAAATACTCGAATATATTAAGAAGTTCTTTTACTAAATAATTGGATTCGGCATAAATTAACTCGAAAAGTGTTGATATGCCGTAAAAAAAACAATAAACCAACTCTATTGGTCACGTGTTTTTCCTATATCAACCGACACGCACATTATGTTTGTTTGTTTTCCTAAAGCATCAAATTGTTCATTAACCGCAATGGTAATAGTACACGTACACCATTTGTCTTCTCTGTATCTGATTCTTACTATTTTTGTGCTGCACATCTTTTTGCTGACTGCTGAACGTGTTTCAAAACCAGCCGAACTGCCTCATGGTCTTTATCAGCTGATCAGTATACGACGTTGGCAGCACAGCAATGTGTACAACCATAGCTGTGTTGGCTCATAGATTGGTTTGGTTTGGTTGTTTTGTTTTACGGCATATCAACCCTTTTGGAGTTATTTAATGCCGAATCTGGTCATTTTGGTAAAAGCTTTTACGCTTCAAATATTTATTTATGGTGTTTGGTTTGGTTGTTTTGTTTTACGGCATATCAACCCTTTTGGAGTTATTTAATGCCGAATCTGGTCATTTTGGTAAAAGCTTTTACGCTTCAAATATTTATTTATGGTGTTTGGTTTGGTTGTTTTGTTTTACGGCATATCAACCCTTTTGGAGTTATTTAATGCCGAATCTGGTCATTTTGGTAAAAGCTTTTACGCTTCAAATATTTATTTATGGTGTTTGGTTTGGTTGTTTTGTTTTACGGCATATCAACCCTTTTGGAGTTATTTAATGCCGAATCTGGTCATTTTGGTAAAAGCTTTTACGCTTCAAATATTTATTTATGGTGTTTGGTTTGGTTGTTTTGTTTTACGGCATATCAACCATTTTGGAGTTATTTAATGCCGAATCTGGTCATTTTGGTAAAAGCTTTTACGCTTCAAATATTTATTTATGGTGTTTGGTTTGGTTGTTTTGTTTTACGGCATATCAACCCTTTTGGAGTTATTTAATGCCGAATCTGGTCATTTTGGTAAAAGCTTTTACGCTTCAAATATTTATTTATGGTGTTTGGTTTGGTTGTTTTGTTTTACGGCATATCAACCCTTTTGGAGTTATTTAATGCCGAATCTGGTCATTTTGGTAAAAGCTTTTACGCTTCAAATATTTATTTATGGTGTTTGGTTTGGTTGTTTTGTTTTACGGCATATCAACCCTTTTGGAGTTATTTAATGCCGAATCTGGTCATTTTGGTAAAAGCTTTTACGCTTCAAATATTTATTTATGGTGTTTGGTTTGGTTGTTTTGTTTTACGGCATATCAACCCTTTTCGGGTTATTTAATGCCGAATCAGATCATTTTGGTAAAAGCTTTTATGCCCCCCCCCCCTCCCCGGTGCCGCCGTCCATGCATTAATAGGTAGTTTTAGTGGGAATTGTATTATTAATACGGAACTAACGTTAGAACTAGAACCATTTCAGAATGTTATCACTAGTGTTAAAATTAATTTTGTTTATGGCTGGGTTTTTAGTTTTGATGTATAACGCTTCTAATGTATAGAGTTTTTGTTTATTATTGGTATGTTCGAATATTGTTGTTTTTTCGAAATTGGGAGCGGAGGCAGGAATGCTGATTAATAAAGTGTTGAGCTATGACGCTGGTAGGGTATATATATATATATATATATATATATATATATATATATATATATATATATATATATATATATATATATATATATATATATATATATATGCAGAAGAATGGAAAGGAATTAGAGAAGCAAAAGCCAAATCAAAATTCAATTCAATTGCTCAGAGCAAGGTATATTCCGCAAAAAGGCAATTTATTCAGGTTAATATATATATATATATATATATATATATATATATATATATATATATATATATATTTCTTCTCCGTTTTCCCATTTTAACGTCTTTGACGCACGCGTTACATAAATTCATTCTTCTTTTTTCAAATAGTCAAACACGTGCCATAGACATCTCGTTGTGCGTTTTTCTCTTTTCCTTTTTCCATGTTTTGCCGTTATTCAATTAATTTTTAAATCTTTACTTTTTCTGATAACATTCATTGATCCGAACGAAACCGGTAAAATTCTTCGTTTTGTTGATGATTTTTTCTTGTATTTGTTTTGTTTTTCTCTTTGTCTTTTTCTCATCCTGGCATTTCCTTTTATGATATATCGTGCATTTTATCCTTATATATATATATATATATATATATATATATATATATATATATATATATATATATATATATATATATATATATATATATATATATACATGCATGCTTATAAAGCAAAAGTTAACAAAACAAGTATCATACACAAACATAAACATTAGCATCATCATACTATTAGTCAGAAAACCCTATGTCAAGAGTAAATTAAAGATGAATGTTATTATTATTTTCTCTAGTTAAAGTAGGAGTTTTATGATTTAATGAGTAACATGTAAATTACTAAGAGTATGTATTTTATTGTGTCTACAATTAATCGAGATTTCTGATTTTTGTTAAGGAGTTTATCTCTGTCACTAAATCTAATTATTTCTAATTTCTTCATTAAAACAAAGATAACAGGGTGTGCGTATACATCCACAATTGCTAGTTTTCCTAATTATATTCCACTTAACCATTGGCGTTTTATTATTTGTGGTTAGAGACCAAAATTGTTTATCTTTATAATTATTATTAAAGGAACATTGGTGATTGTAGAATCTTTTTTTAAAGTGTTACCAGCAATGCCTATATAAAATCTATTTTCCGTTGGAGTTTTTCGAGTTGTAATAGTAGCAAGATAAACTACAGAAGATGATAAACACTGTTGTTGTAGGGGCAATCATTTGTATTTTTACAGTTACAAGTATTTTTTTAACTTAACTATATTGTTTTCGAATTTGAGTTAGTTTTTTGTTGTGTGTTTTGATGATTATTTTCTAAATTATTGCTACAACTGTAACTTAATTTGAGAGTATTTTGTTAACTATTTTATGGGGAATGTTATTTTATGTGAAGCGAAGGTCGATTAAGTTTTGGAATATTTGTTTTAGTTTAGTTTTGACCATTTGATTGAATGAAGGTGTAAACCAAACTATTTTCCTATTGCTTCTAGATCTATTGTTAGATGCCACTGGTTTAACGTATTTAATGTAGTTTTTTTATAATCACTATTTTTTAATGCCTTATTATATAACACCTTATAGTCATTAAAAAATTCTTCGTTTGAGGAGTTGTTACTAATTTTTTTTTCTATAGATTTAGGATATTTGATGAACGATTATTAGTGGACATAGATGGGGTTTGCGTCATCTTTTGTATACGATATATAGATTCACGTCTCTAAGTTAAAAGTAACATTTAAAAAATTATTTATTCAGTGTTGGGTGTTATATCTATTTGTAGTTCTAAAATGTTCATTTCTTCAAAGATTATCTTCCTAGTTTTTCACATTTCATCCAGTTAAAGATTTTAAATGTAAATGTGTACAAGTTCCAGTATGTATGTACGATTGTGAGTATATTAAGTGGCGTTAGTTTTTCAGATCGCATACAAATATGTTTTTTTTTCTGAAGCACGCAATAAATTGTTTTTGATGTAACTTGGTTAGAAGTTATAATAACAAAAATAACCAGAGTGTAAGGTCTTTAAAAGAGGATGGTTTATTAAAACGTATATATATATATATATATATATATATATATATATATATATATATATATATATATATATATATATATATATATATATATTGTACAAAACAATAGCACTACCAGTAATTCAATAGGATTAACTTAATACCGTCGAATACACACACTACTGTTCGTAGTCATATATATGTTCTACAAACTGGTTCATTTCTTTAGTGACTGAGGGGAGTCCGGTATCCTATCACAACCCCCCCCCCCCCCCGAAGCTGAAAATCTCTCTTGAATTGTCTGCTTCTAATATTTATTCCTTTTAAGATCCGGGCTGAAGCGCTCCACTGGTTTTCTTTCACGTGTGCTCTTTCTTTTATCTCGAACTAATGGAATCGGACCCTTTCCAGTTTGGGCGAAGACAATTTTTGTTCAGCCCGTAAAGCTGGTTCAGTAGATGTATACATAGGTTCGTGTACAATATTTGGTATGGCATATCAAAAACATCACATAGAATCTTTATCGGGATTCTTTCTTCGCCTTTTTCATTATTTTCAGCATATCGTTGTCTAATTTGGTTAATGTGTCTTTTACACACGGATTTTTGACTATTTATGGTGTAGACCACTTTGCCAATCATTTTTTGAATTATACTATCCATCCAATAACTTTTTCCACCTTGGAAATATTTTCAATATACTTAAACTTCTGGGGAGTATCTTCTTCCTTTTTAGCAACTTTTTTCTTTGGATCGAAAATTTATCGTATTTTTCTTTGCAAACATAAGTTCTGCAGGGGACAACTTCGAGTCGTTGTTTCCATTAGGAATCACCCTATAAACTGCTAAAGATTTCTGGATAGTTTTTTCTTCCGTGTCCATATATTTATTTTTTTGTATAGCACGCTTAACGGTGTCAACAAATTTTTTGGCTTGATCGTTCGATCTAGGATGATATACTGGTGTAGTAATGTGTTCAATGTCCAATGAAGTACAAAAATCCTTAAATTCCTTTCCTGTGAACGCTGTACCATTGTTACTGACCAATGTCCTGGGAACACTGAAACGACTGAAATTTCATCTAATGTACTGATGGTGTTCCTAGATGTAGGATGCTTGCACTTGAATACCTCAAGCCATTCCGAGAAAGAGTCCACAAAGATCAAGTAATAATATCCATGAATCGGTGTAGCATAGTCTATATGTAGACGTGCCCACGGCAAATCCGTTTTTAGCCAACGATTCGTTTTTACCGGAGGCGCCCTTGCAGCCAATTGACAACTTTGGCATAGTTTTACAAAACTTTCTATTTCCTTGTCCAATCCTGGCCGGTATACGTAGCATCGCATGAGTGATTTCATCCGGGACATGCCAGGATGACCGGTATGAAATTCTTTCAGCATAACTTTACGTAAAGATTGAAGTATTACAATTCTATCTGCACACATTAAAGTGTTGTCGCATATTGAGAAAGGTGAAATCTGGGTCCCCCTTTTCTTTCTTTCGTTCAATCTCGTCTTGTCCTTTATTTTTAATATAAAATAATCTTTTTCGGCTTCTTTTTTTATTTGTTCCAATGTTACAGGTAATTCTCTGATAGTGTTTAACAACAGACCTGAGATTTCTTTTTCCTCTTTTAGTGTTCCTATAACCGTCTCTTCTAAAATTTCTTCATTTTTTAGCATTAATCTTGACAGTCCATCCGCATGCCCATGTTTTTAGGATGCGATGTATTCCATCCTAAAATGATAGTTCAGTAGGTTTACACCCCATAGCTGTAAACGGTTAGCAGTGTGAGTAGGAATGCCTTTTTTTAAAATCCAAATATCGTAACTAACGGTTTATGGTCTGTTTGAGGTATAAATGATCTACCATGTAAAAAACGATGGTATTTTTTAACCCTGAACACAATCGATGATGCCTCTTTCTCGATCTGACTATAATTTTTTTCAGCCGGTAGAAGAGTCCTCGACGCGTGCGCGATCGGTTTAGTAGTGCCATCTTAATATTTGTGTAGCAGTGCAGCACCCACTCCGTATTCACTAGCATCAGTCGCAACGATGATTTCTTTCACAGGATCATAATGAGCTAAGGCGAGATCTGAGAGTAGACTTTTTTTAATTTTCTGGAAAGCCGTCTCGCAATCTTTTGACCATATCAATTGTTTGTCTTTCCTTAATAATTCGTCTCTTAAATCGTACATTTTTGGAATGTAGATCGGATAATATTGGGCTAACCCAAGAAACAATTGTAGTTTTGCAACTGTGTCAGGTACAGGCATATTTTTAACTGCATCGGTCCTCTGTGTGTCCGGTTTTCTCCCTTCACTGTCTATCATTTGTCTTTCCATGAAAAATTGACACTTCTCGGGACTTGAAACCGAATTCTTCTAGTCGTTTGAACATAGCTTTGATGTGTTTTTTTTGTGCTCGTAAACGTTCTTACTTTTGACTAGAATATCTTCTAAGTAGGCGATAGCAAACCCAATACCCGCCAACATAACATAGTGCCCATAACCTTCTGGAACAAAACTGGGGCGACCTTTAAGCCGAAAGAGAGCCTATTTAGTTTGGAAATTCTCTTATGTGTGCACAAATAATTTGAGCATTCCTCGTTCACTTTAACCTGCAAGTATGCGTCAGATATATCGATTTTTGAAAAAATCTTTCCTCCATTTAACTTCGAGAAAATGTCTTCTGGCGAAAGAAGTAGATAATTATGATCTTTCAGGCAATCGTTTAATCCGATTGAAAAATCGGCGCACATTCTTATTTTTGTTTGTTTTTCTTTTTGACGTAGACGGTGGGCGACGCTTAGTCCGCATGATCTATCTTATTTCTCCTAATCACTCCAGTTCCTTGTTAATTGTGCCAAAGGAGGAAACAGGGACGTTTCTCTTTGGTTTAAAAATTGGAGTGACGTTTTCCTTAAGTTCAAACTTGATTTCCGTCTTTGTACATAAACCCAAACCTTCATGGAAAACTCTGGGATATTCTTCTTTCAATTCATTCATGAAGTTTTCATTTTTAATATATTTTTTCTTTTCTGCAAAAACAGTTGATTGTGAGTTCAAATAAATTGAACAGTACTATCCTGTCTATTCCGAAAAGACATGAATCGTATATACTTTTGTTTTTGCAGTTTTTTTTAAATATCGCACTTTAATTCTCCTTTAAAGTTTTTTTTCCTGAAACCTCTTTGGCAATTTTCTTGTTTTCAGATAATTTTGGTTTTCCAATTTTTCTTCCATGTTTGTTCGTCAATAATACTTATGTCTGAGCCGGAATTCAATAACAAAGTGATTGTATGACCATTTATACGTATTGTCGATTTTCAATGTTCTAGATTTCCTTTTTTTGACAACACAACGTTTACTTTTTCAAAATTCTTTTTCTTATTCTAGCGGCAAAACACCATTAATGATCCTTAATTCCGCAAGGTTCACAGAATGCGTTCTCATACCAACATACATTTTTAGTATGCTTAGTATTTCCGCACGTCTCACATTTTCCTGTCTTTTTTGAATTTAGAAGTTTTTTATGCGTTGTACTTTGGCAATACTTTTTTCCTCAATTTGGGTATTATCCCTTTTAACATTAATGAGACGCTGACACTCTTTGTAAGATTCTAGACTTTATTTCTTTGTACTTAAAGGCTGTTAGTCCTTGAACAAAGATTCGGCATTTGAATACATCTTTGTGGATTTCATCTATCTTGCTCAATCAAAGAGTTTACTGTTCTTGTGTATGCCAAAATATCCTCGTTATCTGTTTTCACGATGTTTAGATATTTGTATCGAGTGTGGAATAAACCATTTCTTTCTTCGACTATCTTCGACAGTATATTTATAGTTTCATTAAATGAAACTTCCTCAGGTTTTCTGGGCAATATCAAGTTCGTATATTTAGTATTCTCCTCTGTTCCCAGTTTCTGTAATAACAGGGTTACCCGTTCTTCATCCGACCAATCTAAGCACCTTTTTAGTAAATATCGTTTCTAATCTCTGAAATATACTGGAAATGTAACGCTCGAATCAGGTTCGTATACAAATTAAGATAAAGAATTTGCAATTCCTTCAGCAGAAAAAAACGGTTTCAGAATTTTTTCGAAACTTTTCTACTGTTGTAGTATTTGTTGCTGCAACTCTTGATGTTGTTGTTGTTGTTGTTGTTGTTGTTGCATGCTCGTACACAGCATTTTAGTCATTTCGACTAATTATTCTATATTGAAAATACTCAGGCGAAATCGACACAAACAATTTTTATTGAATTTTTATCTTGTATATTTCGTAATGTTAATGGCCCGAGTTCAAATTTGATTCATGGTCCATCGTACATGTTTTCCTTAAAAATCGAACAATAAAAGTCTTCTTATAGAAACAATACAAAGGAAACAGTAAAACATAAACAGTAGAAGTTAAAGCAACCGTAAAACTAAATAACAAAATGTTTTTAATTAGTAAATGAAATCGTTTTATATTTGTTATGTAAAACAAGAGCAATGAAGCCTTTATAATTAAGAATGCAAAATGGTGACGCTGATCTGTTCTCTATGAATAATTAGGGCTTCTTGTATCTTTAAGGTCTAACCGTTAGAGTAAGTTGATTTTGAAAAGAAAAAAATATTTTACCTAGTATTATGGTATAAAAGTAATTTGAAAAATTAAATTGGTTAATGTTTATGTTTTAAAAAATATCATTGTTTTTCTGAAGTCGAAAACTGGTAAAGAACTGTAGAAATTTCTTTGTATCAATTTCGCAAGCTGCTGGTGCTCTTTAAGGACATACACGAAAAATGCCACCAGTCTAACAAACTTTCTCGCCGAAATTAGTGTTTTTTAAAGAAACCGAAACGAATTACATTTTATTGTAAAGAACATGCTGTAACGATAAAAAGAAATAAAGGGCTAGTTAGAAATTTACGTAGAGTCTGTAGTAAACTGGGGCTGGAAATGAATGGTTTCATTCAATGCTATCAAGACAAAGATACCTGACTTTAACAATTATAAGAAACCTTTCCAACCATCGATTGCCATGTCCTTCTCGACAGTCCAACATTCAAACGCCTTGTCCTAACATTTATGGGCAATATGAATTGGAATAAATATATAGATATAGATAATGCCAAGTCTGCTGTAACGAAGGTAGGCTCCCTCTACTGGGATAAAAAATGTCTCAGATCGGTTAGTATCCTATAATATCTATAAAGCCACAATTCGCCAATGCATGGGGTATTGTTCTCTCATCTGAGATAGTGCACCAACCACTAGTTTCTCCCTTTTGGACATGTGCAAAATCCCACCCCTTCACTGTATAAGTCCCCGAGATGCCGAAAAACGTTTTATTCTAATAGCTTCTTTCCTCAAACAGGTTGCCTTTGGAATTCCCTCCCCGCTCACTGTTTCCCGACTATAACAACGCGCAGAAATTTAAATGTAATCTGAACAAACATCTTGCTGTACAACTATTCGCCTAAGATGCCTCTTATGAATCTGGCTCCTAATCACAGTAGCCCTTTACGTCCAAGTGACAATATGCCTTGTTTAGGGTGAATAAAAGTTCAAAGAAAATTGTATTGTTCACATTTTAGATGAGGAAGTACTTACCAATTTATTATCTTAAATGTGTTCCTATGTCGACATCATTACATTAACTTGCTCCTTTTGTTTAATATATTATTGTATTCATACTTTAAAATTCTGATCTTCTCTTCCAGGCACAGGTTACATCTTTGATTGTAGTTATTTTGGGTGTTTGACTTAAATAAGATAGCCAGAAGACTATAGAGGCACGATTACTATCCCCTATTTATCAATAGTATTTCGACAAAGTAGTTTGATTTTTTAATTCGGGTTTTGAAAAAAAGGCTTGTGATTATAGTAACGTTGTTTCCAGTTTCTGTAGAAACTTATGATGTATATTTTCTTGTTACTGCTATCCTATTTCGGGGAAAATGGTTGTTTTGCACATGGTTATATAGTTGCTTTGGTATATGGTTATATGGTTGCTTTGGTAATGCTTTGGTATAGGTTATAATAACTCTCCATATCTATTGTGTTCATTTACGCAATAATGTCATTGGGGAAGATATGAACCCACACTATTTACCTCAGCCATGTGTAGAAAAACAACGTGTATTCAGTCAACTATTTACAATGCTTTCAATAGATATCCTGTTTAGGCAATACCCCCCCCCCAAAAAAAAACGAGAAGAAAACAAATCAAATAAGTCAGGTGTTGATTTTTCATCAACATCTTGGTTTGATCTAGTTTACAACGAATCAACTTTTTCTGGCCTCAAACACAATACCTATTTATATGTCTACAATTAATTGAACAAAAGTTTCTAGTGCATCCATATCTGGGTTAAAACTTCCGCTTTATACTTTTCCCAATGGTATTAGTGGGTAAATTATCACAAAATATCTGTTAGCATTTCAACTCGGCATGAGCGATTCCAATGCGCTATCTATTTGCCTAATCACGCACCCCTCATCAAGACCTAAAAATGATTCTGTGATAAGTTAGTGAATCCACTGGAAATGTTCGGTACAGGAAGATGTTCGATTTGGATAGAAAGTTGTCAAGAAAGCTGGGACGACGATTTGCAGTCTCATACACTTTATGCCATAACCACCGTGCGCCACGCCAGACACCATGGAGCTACCTAGTCAGTAAGAACATTTAATCTTCCATCGTCACATTCACACGGATATACCGCCTTTCACATAAACGTACGTACATGAGCTTTCTCTCGTCTTTACTTGAGAACGTTATAACGCATGCAAACACTTTGTAATTCTTTGATGTTTCGTGTTATATTCATGCTTATTAATTGGCCAAAAATATCTAAAAAAAAAAATCATTGGCGATAGACGTAAAGAACGAACTCAGTTTAGGCAACATTACAGCTGCAATCTGAAGCGTTTAAAGACACAGTTGGCGAAATAGCTAAGAGTTTTTGGACGGTCCACTAGTTTTGTCGGTCTTAGCAAAATGCCACAACAGTCGATTACTATTTTTCGCTTTTCAATGCATACAATATATTCCGATCGACTTGAAAACATGACTGGGTTTCTTCTACCCCAAAAGAATATATATATACTTTCTGAAAGAGGGGCTGCATGATCAAGGGTTTATAATAAGCAATGGTTGTGCAATCTCCAACGGCATTTTTTCTGGTCGGACATGTTCATTGTCCAAAAGCAAGGAAGACTCCAAAATGACCGGCAGCAATTCTTATTTGCTAGTTATACGAAATAATCACATTGGCACCCTGGTTTTTGTTAGTTAAGCAATGTATAACCTGACCAGGATGAGTTGGGTGACCATTTAGAAATACCAGGCGCTGTATATGAGAAAACAGCGAAAACTCATTGCAAAAAAATATATATATTTAAAAATAAGGCCCAAATGATTCTTTTAACAAGTACTTCAGTATAACCTGCTAATTCACATATGAGTTGACACATCGCCCCCCCCCGCTGGTAGACGTTATCAATCATGTGGCGAAGCTTTCGGAAGAATATGCGATTTCAGTTTTTACGCCTTTTTAGGAATGTCCCATTTTAACTTTTTATCAATTCGACCGGTCAAAACAACAAAAATAAAAACAAAAAATGTCCAGAGAACTATTCTATTTATAAAATGTCAGCATATACTATTAATAAAACGTCAACATATACTATTAATACAACGTCAACATATACTATTAATACAACTTCAACATATACTATTAATAAAACGTCAACATATACTATTAATAAAACGTCAACATATACTATTAATACAACGTCAAAATATACTATTAATACAACGTCAATATGTACTATTAATACAACGTCAACATATACTATTAATACAACGTATGCATGTACTATTAATACAACGTCAAGATATATTATTAATACAACGTCAACATACACTATTAATACAACGTCAACATATACAATAAATACAACGTCAACATATACTATTAATACAACGTCAACATATACTATTAATACAATGTCAACATATACTAGTAATACAACGTCAACATATACAATTAATACAACGTCAACATACACTATTAATATTACGTCAACATATACTATTAATACAACGTCAAGATATACAATTAATACAACGTCAACATACACTATTAATACAACGTCAACGTGTACTATTAATACAACGTCAACATATACTATTAATACATCAAGATATACTATTAATACAACGTCAACATATACTATTAATACAACGTCAACATATACTATTAATACAACGTCAACATATACTATTAATACAACGTCAACATGTACTATTAATACAACGTCAACATATACTATTAATACAACATCAACATATACTATTAATACAACGCCAACATATACAATTAATAACAACGTCAAGATATACTATTAATACAACGTCAACATATACTATTAATACAACGTCAAGATATACTATTAATACAACGTCAACATGTACTATTAATACAACGTCAAGATATACTATTAATACAACGTCAACATAAACTATTAATACAACGTCAACATATACTATTAATACAACGTCAACATATACTATTAATACAACGCCAACATATACAATTAATACAACGTCAAGATATACTATTAATACAACATCAACATATACTATTAATACAACGCCAACATATACAATTAATAACAACGTCAAGATATACTATTAATACAACATCAACATATACTATTAATACAACGCCAACATATACAATTAATAACAACGTCAAGATATACTATTAATACAACGTCAACATATACTATTAATACAACGTCAAGATATACTATTAATACAACGTCAACATGTACTATTAATACAACGTCAAGATATACAATTAATACAACGTCAACATAAACTATTAATACAACGTCAACATATACAATTAATACAACGTCAACATATACTATTAATACAACGCCAACATATACAATTAATAACAACGTCAAGATATACTATTAATACAACGTCAACATATACAATTAACACAACGTTAAAATATACAATTAATACAACGTCAACATATACAATTAACACAACGTCAACATACACTATTAATACAACGTCAAGATATACTATTAATACAACGTCAACATGTACTATTAATACAACGTCAAGATATACAATTAATACAACGTCAACATATACAATTAATACAACGTCAACATATACAATTAATACAACGTCAACATACACTATTAATACAACGTCAACATATTCTATTAATGAAACGTCAACATATACTATTAATACAACGTCAACATACACTATTAATACAACGTCAAGATATACTATTAATACAACGTCAACATGTACTATTAATACAACGTCAAGATATACAATTAATACAACGTCAACATATACAATTAATACAACGTCAAAATATACTATTAATACAACGTCAACATATACTATTAATACAACGTCAACATATACTATTAATACAACGTCAACATATACTATTAATACAACGTCAACATGTACTATTAATACAACGTCAACATATACAATTAATACAACGTCAACATACACTATTAATACAACGTCAACATATACAATTAATACAACGTAAACATATACTATTAATACAACGTCAACATATACAATTAATACAACGTCAACATATACAATTAATAACAACGTCAACATATACTATTAATACAACGTCAAAATATACTATTAATACAACGTCAACATATACTATTAATACAACGTCAACATACACTATTAATACAACGTCAACATATACTATTAATACAACGTCAAGGTATACTATTAATACAACGTCAACATATACAATTAATACAACGTCAACATACACTATTAATACAACGTCAACATATACTATTAATACAACGTCAACATATACTATTAATACAACGTCAAGATATACTATTAATACAACGTCAACATGTACTATTAATACAACGTCAAGATATACAATTAATACAACGTCAACATATACAATTAATACAACGTCAAGATATACAATTAATACAACGTCAACATATACTATTAATACAACGTCAAGATATACTATTAATACAACGTCAACATGTACTATTAATACAACGTCAAGATATACAATTAATACAACGTCAACATATACAATTAATACAACGTCAACATATACTATTAATACAACGTCAAGATATACTATTAATACAACGTCAACATATACTATTAATACAACGTCAACATATACTATTAATACAACGTCAAGATATACAATTAATACAACGTCAACATATACTATTAATACAACGTCAAGATATACTATTAATACAACGTCAACATGTACTATTAATACAACGTCAAGATATACTATTAATACAACGTCAACATATACTATTAATACAACGTCAAGATATACTATTAATACAACGTCAACATGTACTATTAATACAACGTCAAGATATACAATTAATACAACGTCAAGATATACAATTAATACAACGTCAACATATACTATTAATACAACGTCAACATATACAATTAATACAACGTCAACATATACTATTAATACAACGTCAAGATATACTATTAATACAACGTCAACATATACTATTAATACAACGTCAACATATACTATTAATACAACGTCAAGATATACAATTAATACAACGTCAACATATACTATTAATACAACGTCAAGATATACTATTAATACAACGTCAACATATACTAGTAATACAACGTCAACATATACTATTAATACAACGTCAACATATACAATTAATACAACGTCAACATATACTATTAATACAACGTCAACATATACTATTAATACAACGTCAACATATACTATTAATACAACGTCAAGATATACTATTAATACAACGTCAAGATATACTATTAATACAACGTCAACATATACTATTAATACAACGTCAAGATATACTATTAATACAACGTCAACATATACTATTAATACAACGTCAAGATATACTATTAATACAACGTCAACATGTACTATTAATACAACGTCAAGATATACAATTAATACAACGTCAACATATACAATTAATACAACGTCAACATATACTATTAATACAACGTCAAGATATACTATTAATACAACGTCAACATGTACTATTAATACAACGTCAAGATATACAATTAATACAACGTCAACATATACAATTAATACAACGTCAACATATACTATTAATACAACGTCAACATATACAATTAATACAACGTCAACATATACAATTAATACAACGTCAACATATACAATTAATACAACGTCAACATATACAATTAATACAACGTCAACATATACTATTAATACAACGTCAACATACACTATTAATACAACGTCAACATATACTATTAATACAACGTCAACACACAGTTCAAATTCTGTTCAACATTTTATTCGATAGTCTTCCTTAAATATGCCCTTTTTATTCTCTTATTACTATTATTTCTAAATTACTCTAATTCTATCTTAAAATGTTCCGGTATAATAAGTGCTTGCATAATAAAAGAATAAATGGTGTTATTTAGGAATTCTTCTTCTCCTAGACTAGTTGCTCTGCTAAGGCTTGAGAATCGTGCCTGCCCTAGTATTATAGCCAGAGTAGGAGAGAACATTACTTTATGGATACCCCCACTATTTAATTGACGACACCTGGTACTCTTAAATAATCACATCCAAAATACTCATCAAGTGTTGTATATTACTGTGACAGTAAAGCGAAACACCTTCCGGCTGAGAAGAGAATGCGATGCTTCGCATTTCATAACTGTCCATCAGCCAGAGTGGAAGGGTTAGGCTTCTCTTCGCAGATGCAGACTTTTATAGTTGGAATTAATTAGCATATGTGGGGGATCAGCTGAGGTAAATGGAATCACAAAAATGGAAGGCGGGCAGTTGAATTTGAGAAAGAACACTGCAGTTGAATTTGAGAAAGAACACTGCAGTTGAATTTGAGAAAGAACACTGCAGTTGAGGTTTGTCGGTGCCCGCGGCGGTTTTGTTGAAGAGAAGTTCCTTTAATTTCGTTAGAGGAGCACAAGAATCACTTAGTAAAAATACTTTGTCAAACGCATAAGTTATAAGGTTATTTCGATAAGGATTGTCTTCAGTCACCTAAGGTCTGATACAAGGAAATAAAGCTGATTGGCTAATTTAATCATGTGACATTATAGAGATAAATATAGAAATCTATTTTTATATCTTATTAATATAGAGAAAGCAAGACTTCTTTTACAACAACAATAACAACGACGACGACGACGACGACGACGACGACGACGACGACGACGACGACGACGACGACGACGACGACGACGACGACGACGACAACAACAACAACAACATGGTTTATTAGAATGGAGAGAAGTAAAAACAAGTCTGCTGTCGCTTAGGAGATGAATATATCTTCGGTGAAGATAGCGTCGTGGAATGTCGGTGACAAAGGCAGAGAAGAAGATGAAGCGGTCAGTTTTGATGATGCCAGGGAACGGTCTGCCGATCGTCTGCAATTTCTAAAGAGGTTGAAGTAGTCCTTTAGGGAACCAAGGATATCAATGCGCCCTGCGAGCTGATTGGCCAACATTTGGCCAAACCACCTCACAGGGACACTGATGCGCATTAAGAAATAAAGATCATTTATGACTGCTACATCGTCCTCTGCTTAGGCTGAAAACTGACAGAAAAAAGATACAAAGATTTTACTTTAAGAAAGTTACAGACCAGAAGTTTGAAAGAAGTCGTGTCTCCTCTGGTGCTAACTAGAAACATCTCTTAGATAAAGAAATTGATCCATAGTTAATATGAAGTAAAGTCGATTTTCCAATAACAGTCAGACAGAGAATTATCATGGCGACAATCCGTGAACATCCCAGCATGGCTTCCTCTGGGGTGACCCAAAACAAAACCAAAGGCATTTTCACTTTCTTCCGTCCCCCCCCCCCCTTCCCGGGCCGAGCATCTGGCATTTGCAGTCTACTGCATGTTCACACAAGGAAGTACATGTTTTATTGGCTTTGGTCGACTGAAAATCGTCCATTGCATGACGTTTAAAAACAAACAAACAAACAAACAAACAAACAAACAAACATACAACAACAACGTTGCGGAGATGTAGTTGAAATTTCACTCCAGTTTAAAAACAAGGAAGTATATGTTTTCTTGGCTTTAAACGGCCGAACATTTGATGGTGACATCTGCATCCATCGGTGGATGACCAAGCACCACTGGTCCTCACCTAACCCATAAATCTCTCACATGTGGCTTCAAGCACGATAACCCACGTGAGAGGGTAGTGTTGATCCGACAACACTAGGCGTACGAGTTTCATGACAAAACCACTGACTAAAATTTCAATTCCAATACTTGAAGATGACCCACATCTTAATCCGTGACGATCGGTCTGCAACTCCACCGCAGTCTCCTTCCTAAATGTTAGTGGCTTACCTTCAGGCTAGCGACCTGTACCTGTAAAATATTCTTGCTATGAAAACAGTCAAAAGTTTGCCAAGTTCAAATTGAAGTCAGTGAGATTTGCTAGCAACAGACACAAGCTGGAGGAATGCTGCGAATCTCTCTACGAATACAATGGATCACTTTGATTGGCTCATGCGTCGCAGGACACATGGGTTTCTAAGTCTAAGTAAGCAAGTAAATAATTAGAGGCAGAGGTCATGAGTTCAAAACTCACTCGGGTAATTTAGTTTGTATGTTGTTTCAAAATGAACTTAAACATTTCAAATTGCAATATTACGCAGATTGTATAGTTTTATTTTTTTCTGTAATCTACATACTTTATGGAAATTTGGACGACGGACGACGCCGAGTAGTCTTGCTAGTAAAATATATTTGAATTGAAAACGCTGAAGTCGTCCTTTTCCGTGAGTTCCAGCGTCCAATATTAAAACTCCTCGACATTCACAGATAACATGAATTGGAACAAATACATAGAAGACACCGCCAAAGCTGATGCAAGGAAACTGAAATCCGTCTACCGTGTTAGAAAACTTCTCACAGCTTCCAGTGTCCTATATCTCTACAAAGTCACCATCTGCCCATGGATGGAGTATTGTTGTCACATCTGGGCTGGTGCACCAATCACTAGTATCTCCCTCTTAGACAGGGTCTCCCCCACAAGTATATAATCTAATAGGCCCCTTACTGTCTACCTAGCTCCATCTCCTGTCCCATCGCCGCAATGTTGCATCCCTGTGCTTGTCTTACAAGTACTCCAATGGAATGTGCTCCGACGAACTTGCTGCCCTAGCGCCCCACCCCTCGATGTAAATACACCCGACAAACCCGACAGTCAGCTAAATTCCATCTCTTCACTGTAGAGGTACCCAGATGCCGGAGGGATTTCTACTCTAATGACTTCTTTCCCCGAACTGCTAGCCTTTGGAATTCCTTACCTGCTTCCTGTTTCCCTAAATGTATCAACATGCAGAAATATAAATGTAATCTGAACAAACATGACGCTGCACAACTCTCCACTTCGGATGCCCATGTGGGTATGGTCCCTAATTCACAGTGACAATGCACCCTGTTTGGGGTGAATAAAAGTTTTTTAAAATATGTTTTTTAAGTGTCTAGAATACATAACAATATAACAACAATAGATATTTGTCATATAACTCAACCTTAACGTTGCTTAACTTTGGTTTTATTTACTTGTAATGTAACACAAGTATTCTCTTACAAGTGATGGCATCTTAGATGACGAGAGTTGAAATGTCTGAAAGGATATCCTCCCCCGGAACTGAACAGATACTACACTTCAATCCTTGCCCAAAAGGTTGAGATTCAGTGATTCAATGAGAACTGGTGTCTCAATTTAATATAGTCATTATAACTACTGCTACAATATCCAAACAATTATTCTCTTAATGGAAAGACGTAGAATTGGCAAAGTAGAGCCAAGTCGGTATCTAATTAGTTATTCCAAACGAACGCCTCGGCCATGTTTTCTTCTTCTTCTTCTTCTTCTTCTTCTTCTTCTTCTTCTTCTTCTTCTTCTTCTTCTTCGTTGCAGCCTGTTTGTCATCGCAGCAATTTTGTATTCATCAGAAAACCACGAAAATAGAATCAAGAAATCCTATTTCCGTGATATAGGCGTATTTACATCACAATGACGTCAGAGGTGAGAGAAAGAAGGTTGCGGCATATTTTGGGTAAACACCGATTTAAGTCGGTTATCCTTTGTTCCGTTGTTCTAACTACTCAAATTCAATCCGATAAATCGTATGGGATCTGCATGTCTTGCCATATTAAATGTCGCTATCGATACATTGCCCTATATTTTTTTGTGGCAAGCAGGTATATCCGGCGTTGCCAGGGGAAAATTAAAAGCACCATAGAACGTTTTCTTGAAATTTTCTAACTGAATATTTTCAATTCAATTCAATCAATCTAGCAAAGACTAAAACAAGGGTGCTTCAGTTGCAATGTAGGTAAAATTTTGCCTTGAATTGCTTTCCCGTTGGCGCATTTACTACAAATCCGGGCTAATTTTAACTTCAAATTAAAACTATGTTAAATTTATTGTTTATTTTTCTTGTTTCACATTTGTATGAAAACAAGCTGTTGAATTAAGAACAAATTTAGCAAAATGTCCAGTGAACTGGAGCGCCGTACTGCAATTATTATTATTATAATCATTAAGTTTTTTGTTTAAATTATATTAAAATAAAAAACAAAAAAGAATTGTTTTAAGTTTTCTTAAATATTTTCAATTTAGTCTTTGGAGAAAACGGTTTGAAAATCAAACGAACATTGTGTGTGGTAAACTGAAAAATTTTTTTTTGCATTATCAATATTTAAAAAATGTATTACTATTTAAAAAATGTATTACTATTTAAAAAATCAATCCTTAAAGAATGATTGGTTCAATTGTAACGTAGGACCCGTTGGAATATCACATCTATTTCGCTTTGTTTTCACTCAAATTTTAAATATGATTGATTGTTGTTCTGAAATAAAATTGTACTTTGCTTTTTAATATATATATATAGATTTGAAATTTGATTAAAAAATATTCACGATGATGGATATTTTTTCAATTATTAAATTATTGACTAGTATGTTTAATCCTCTTCAATTTAAGTTTTAAATTCAGTTAAAACTTGTTTTTTATGTAAAAAGAATATTTAAAGTTTATTTTTGTTAAAAAGTTCAAATATTTTTGCTGTAAAAAAAAACACATCTCCTCAACTCTCACTGAAACCTGACCAGTATAATAATAATAATAATAATAATAATAATAATAATAATAATAATAATAATAATAATAATAATAATAATAATAATGATAGAAACTAAGAAACGAAGAGAATGGACAAAAGAGAGGACCGACAAAACCTGGATGGGAAATCAGACTGGAAACCCAGATCACCAAACTTCGGAAAGAAGCTAAAACCGTGAACAGAAGGAAGGAGGACATGAAACGATTAAGAAGCAAAAATCAGAAACGCAAGGAAAAACTAAATGAGAAACATGAAGAAATAAAACAAAGGATAGCAGCAATAGAAGGAAGACTGAGACGATACAGGTACAAATCAGAACAGAGCAAACAGAACAGGACCTTTGAAAACAATGAAAGCCAGTTCTACAAAAACGTAAATGGAGAAAAAACAACAACAGAGTTACCGAACCCAACAGAAACAAAACAAATCTGGAGCAAGATATGGGAAGTACCAAAAAAGCACAACAAGAATGCCCAATGGTTGAAAAACATGAGAGATGAACTGCAGGAAATCGAAGAAAGAACCGAAAC
The DNA here is from genome assembly GCA_963556195.1 of Sepiola atlantica. Lineage (NCBI taxonomy): Eukaryota > Metazoa > Mollusca > Cephalopoda > Sepiida > Sepiolidae > Sepiola > Sepiola atlantica. Next base: position 219,275,364 of record OY744517.1, read on the forward strand.
AGAAATCAACAAAGAAACGATCAAGAAAACCCTAAAAAAAAAATGGCAAACTGGAGAGCACCAGGCCACGATGGAATACATGCATACTGGTTTAAAAAATTCACGACCCTGCATGAAAGAATAGCGCAGAAACTGAGCGGATGTATCCATAAAACAGACGTACCAGAATGGATGACGGAAGGAAGAACAACACTAATACAAAAAGACCCCAAAAAGGGAACGACCCCCGGCAACTACAGACCGATAACATGTCTACCAATAATGTGGAAAATTCTCACAGCACAACTGAGAGAACAAATCTACCAATCCCTGGACAATCGTGGACTGCTCCCCGAGGAACAAAAGGGATGCCGGAAAGGACAAAGAGGGGCACATGATCTACTATACATTGATCAAAAGACCCTGAAGGAGGTGAAGAGAAGACAAAAGAACATAACCATGGCATGGATTGACTACAAGAAAGCCTACGACAGAATCCCCCAAACATGGATAATTGAATGCTTAAAGATATACAAGATACCAGACAGGATTATTAATCTCATCCAGAAAGCGATGGAAACATGGAGACTAAAACTGACAGCCGGAGGACAATACCTGTCTGAGATAAAAATACAGAGAGGCATTTTTCAAGGAGACTCCCTATCACCACTACTGTTTATAATAGCCATGATGCCACTCAACTACATACTCAGAAAGTGTGATGCCGGATACAGGTTTACGAATACAGAACAAAGAATAAACCACCTGATGTACATGGATGACCTTAAACTGTTTGCAAAAAACAAAAAAGAACTGGAAAAGCTGATAAACACAACCAGGATATTCAGCCAGGATATCCAAATGGAGTTTGGAATAGAAAAATGTGCACTGCTAGAGATCAAAAAAGGAAAACTGGAGACGACAGAAGGTATAGAACTCCCCAACCAAGAGGAGATGAGGGCGCTAGGAGAACAAGATAGCTACAAATACCTGGGAGTTCTGGAAGCAGACACAATCAAATATACAGAAATGAAAGAGAAGATTGGAAAAGAATATCTACGAAGAACAAGGAAACTCTTAGAAACTAAACTATATAGCAGAAACCTAGTAAAAGGGATAAACACATGGGCTGTATCACTAATAAGATACTCTGGACCATTCATAGGCTGGACCAAAGAAGAACTCAGGCACCTTGACCAAAGAACAAGAAAACTAATGACTATGCACAATGCTTTGCACCTAAAAGACGACACGGACAGACTCTACGTGAGAAGAAATGAAGGAGGTAGAGGACTGGTAAGTAAAGAAGACTGTGTGGAAAACACCAAAAAAGAGCTGGAGAAATATGTAACCCAGAACACGGAAAGACTGATCACCACAGCAAGAGACACCAGCTCAACAAACAACCCCGGAAGCACTGAACCCAGAAACAAAAAGACAAGAAAGGAAAAGTGGGAAGAAAAACAACTACATGGACGCTTTATAAGACTCACAAGCGATGAAGCCAATGAAAACAGCTGGGCATGGCTAAGAAAAGGAAACCTGAACAGAGAAACGGAATCTCTGCTGACGGCCGCACAGAACAATGCGATTAGGACAAACTTTATTAAAGCAAAGATAGATAAAACCCAGGAAAACAGCAAATGCAGATTGTGTGGACAAAGAGACGAAACGATAAATCATATAATAAGTGAATGCAGCAAGCTAGCACAAAGGGAATACAAGAACAGACATGACAGCATGGGAAAAGAAGTACACCGGGAAATGTGCAAACAACTGAATTTCGAATATGCAAGAAAACGGTACAAACACAAACCAGAAACAGTACTAGAAAACGAAAAACACAAAATCATATGGGATATGAATGTACAAACAGACAAACCCATAACAGCAAGGAGACCGGATATGATAATAATCAACAAGAAAGAAAAATCCTGCAAAATCGTGGACTTTGCCGTTCCAGCAGACCACAGAGTGAAGATCAAAGAGACAGAAAAGAGAAGCAAATATACTGAACTTGCCAGAGAATTGAAAGGAATATGGAACATGAAGAAAGTCAGTATAACACCAATAATCATAGGAGCACTAGGAACAGTCCCCAAAACATGGAGAAAAGACTAGGAGAAATAGAAATCAAAGGTATAACTGAGACCATACAAAGGACAGTAATGATCAAAACAGCTCCATTCCGTAGAAATGTCCTCGAATGCGGAAACCAACCCACATAAGCAACGAATGGAGAACAAACACATGGAAGCACAAAGCAACAGAACCGGGGAAAATACAACCGCACGAGAGAGGCGCAAGCATAGGCTGACGCCACGAAAATTATGGACAGAGGGTCGAGGAGGGAAAGCGCAAAACCAGACCTCCACTGGAAGAGCGCGGACAGCTCTGGGACCTTGGGAAGGCTTGTTGCCACTCGGGCCCCAGAGGGGACCAATGGCCCTTATCAGCGGGAAATCGTTGGTAGGTGGCTGTTGCGATTACCGCAAGGTCATCAGCGGTGATGAACGAAAAGAGGTGGAGCATACTGGAGGCCTGAGGAGACTTGTTGTCACTCAGACTCCAGGTAATACCACAGGTTGTCGGCAGTGGGTGACCACTGACGATGCACAGTGTGATAACTCCTAGTGAGTAAAAAAAAAAAAAAAAAAAAAAAAATAATAATAATAATAATAATAATAATAATACTACCACCACCACCTTCAAAAAGTATGGTGAGACTTGAGGTGTCCAGAGAAAAACATGCGACAAATCCGAGGTTCACAAGAGGAACAAGGACTTCCTCGAACAGCTTCAAGTCCTTATCGATGCAGACCCTAGCACGTCCAGGCAAACATTGGAGACAAGGTTAAATGTGCATAAGACAACGGTCCTTCGTGCGATCCATGAGGATCTCCGATACAACAACTATGTTCTTAAGTTGAGGCAGATGCTCCGAGAACCGATAAAGATTAAGAGAATTGAGGAATGTGAGCTGCTCATCATTTCGTTGACGGATCCGCTTCTTTTCTGACGAGAAGATCGTCTGTATTGATGCAAAAATCAATCGTCTGAATGATAAATTGATTTTTAAGGAGTTCCTGTGATTGGCAAAACCAAATTTCCTTCCGAACTTCATGTTCTTGAAGTGATCTCCAGAGAACGAGGTGTCATGCCTCCCCACTTCTTTGGTAAAGGTCAGTCTGTGACGAAGGAGGTCTACCTAGATGTAATGAAGAATATTGCGAAGTCATGAATTGTTTAGGTAGCTGTAGGGAAGCCATGGATCTTCCAACAGGACGAGGTTCCTGCTAATACGTTGAGAGATAGTCTAACAAACATACACACAATACTGTCCACTTACTGGAGGAGCAGGTGACTAACGCCTGTAGGAGGTTTCGGTCACATGTGGATGGTGTGATTGAAGGTGGAGGGGAATAACATGGAATAGGAGAGATCAGACAACAATGTTATAAAGCAGTTTCTTATGTAGATACTTTCAATTCTGAATAAACACAATTTTTCTATCATTATATGTTTTTCCGGATTTTGGCGCACCAACATGTATACCTATAAGTCCATTCCAAAGTCCAGAGATCTTGATCAAGAAAACGGCCCTTCTCTGGTTCAATCGAAATCGGCGGTGAAAAGGTTTCTGGTAATGCCCGCGCAGACCGTTTTCTGGTGCAAAAGTGAATAGTAGGTCTTGAGGAAGATCATGATTGTAGGTCAAAATGAGATAACTGCATCAACATCGGTGCATGTCGGTTTTCAGATCCCGTTGTCCGTGCACCATTTGAATAGCCAGTTGTTTAATTATTTTCAAGCGCTGGACATCACGTATTAAATATGGAACCGATACATTTGACTTCCTTGCTTAAAGTCTGCCGCTGCCCTGAGTCTGCGGGCAAAACAAATTTATACTTGTATGATTTTTTCTTCAGACAACTCCTCCTGAATAATGACGACACGTTGATGAATAAATAAATAATATTTTTTGGGGGGTTTTCCTTTTTCATTTTCTCCCCCCTCTCTCTCTCTCTCTCTCTCTCTCTCTCTATATATATATATATATATATATATATATATATATATATATATATTGGTACAGAAAAATTAGTACAACATTCGTACCGTCGGTTTCAAGCACAGAAGGACTTAGCCATCCGGCTCTCTTCAGCTCCTATGAATATATATATATATATATATATATATATATATATATATATATATATATATATATATATATATATATATATGAAGAAGAATGGAAAGGAATTAGAGAAGCAAAAGCCAAATCAAATTTCAATTCAATTGCTCAGAGCAAGGTATATTCCGCAAAAAGGCAATTTATTCAAGCCTGGCTTAAGGAAAATTTAACTTGAATCAATTGCCTTTTTGCGGAATATACCTTGCTCTGAGCAATTGAATTGAAATTTGATTTGGCTTTTGCTTCTCTAATTCCTTTCCATTCTTCTTCATATCTACCTGCTCTATCCTGGATATTGAGCTGTATACTCTTCACAATTAGTTTTACCTTTCCTAAAAGTTCGCTTTTAGTACACCACTTTATATATATATATATATATATATATATATATATATATATATATATATATATATATATATATATATATATATATATATATATATATTAAAGAAAGAAAGATGAAGATAAAGAATTGTACATAAATTAATACAAATTTTATTACATCGAAAGTTCAGATGCAAGGAGTTACATTAATCCTTAAACCATGGTTTTTCAAAGATAAAACTCTTCTCGTCAGAGGATAAATCTGGTAATATGGTATTTATATCAATTAAATATTACCTAGTTCCATTTCACTTTGAAAAAATTGAAGAATAAAAACCAAAAGGGATTGGGGATAAAGAAGTTAAAAAATAAAATAAAATAAAAAATAAAAGGCCGGGAGGTGAAAGTTAGCAGTATTGGGAGGTGATTTTGTAGATAGTTAATAGCTAAAGTAACGTTTTGTAGAATTGAAGAAAGTGTTTTCACAAATAAAAGGTGGAGGGTTCAAAATATCTCACTTGGTCCGAATGGATTCGTACTCCGTTATAGTATATTTTGAATATACGAGATATAGCAATAGTATAAGTAGATAATCTATACATAATTTTATTGCTCTCTTAGTAATTTTCAAGTATCATTCGGTCCTAAATGTCCGGGATTATCTGTGACCATAGCATACCATTTCTTGGAGCACTCCACGTTTCGTAATAACATAGAAAATTGTCCGGCTTCTTTGTTTGGACTGTTTAAACAGTTTGGATAATTTAAATTTGATACAACACTCTACCTATAGTTCGAATCGTGTTTGATCTGTTTCAGGACTTACATTGAGACATTTTTTTACCTATAAAATTTTATCCCTATGATTTTTTCCCTATAATGTTTTTCAAAGATTTTTTTCACTTTTGCATTTTCAAGATATCGACCTCTAATAATTAATTTTCAATTGTTATTGGTCAGACCTTCTGACGATAAGATCGTTATCTTTGAAAAGTCATGGTTTAAAGGTAATTTTTTAATTGTATTCCTTTGTTTGAACACTTGATGAGTTAATTAACTTGTAAACTATGCAAATTTTAACGTTTCATCACTTCATTATCCCGTATATAAATGCTCTATCTACTATATCTCACGGTATCTCAATAGGATCTAATATAATTTTTTGATTTTTATATTATATATATATATAAAATTATTTCAAGCTTATTGCTCTCAACAGTGCAGGAAAGTAACAATTTCAAACGGTCGGGAGGCGCGAACCCGGTTCGCAGAGTCACAGAGTCAGCCTAGAATCTGTAAGCAGTCGCCATATCCACTCGGCCAACGGAAACTGTCAACTGTAATATATAAATATAGTACATGTATAATATTAGTTTCTATAGATGTCAACGGATAAGCTTAGTATCAAAATACATTTTTTATTTTTGTATCATTTTTTTTTCTTTTATCACCTCCCTATATATATATATATATATATATATATATATATATATATATATATATTTATATATATATATATATATATATATATATATGTGTGTGTGTGTGTGTGTGTGGTATATGTATTGTATTAGTTTCTGTAGATGTAAATCCGTTGAAACTCAAGTGTTTATAAAAAGTGCTCAATAACAAGTAGAGCTGTTCTTAAGTATACATTTTTATTAATACAAACATTATTGGTTACATATGTGCATACATGTTTCGGTTGTACAATTCGCAGAGAGTGAACCTCTTCAGACCAAAGACGACAGAGAAGTGGGATGGATTTGGAAAACTTTCCCTCTAAATAAATCTTTTTGGGGATGAGATATTTTTTATGAATTAGTATCGGATTACATACTTTACTTGTTAACTCTTTTAATTGGTTTCTATCTTTTTTATTCTTTTTTATTACCTGCTTTCTTATTCTTTCCCCTTTTCATTGTTTTATCACCTACTTAGCCTGGATTCCTTTCTTCTCTATTTAACACTTCAAATTTTTAATCTATTTTCAAACCTATTCAAGCATAACTATCTGATCTTTATATAAAATACACACGTGTGCACAAATTAATAGATACACAAGTACATATATAAATAAACAGACACAAATATATACATAAATATCTATACACGGATATACACATATATCCACATTCAAGCATAAATATCTGTTCAATATATAAAATACACACGTGTGCACAAATTAATAGATACACAAGTACATATATAAATAAACAGACACAAATATATACATAAATATCTATACACGGATATACACATATATCCACATTCAAGCATAAATATATGTTCAATATATAAAATACACACGTGTGCACAAATTAATAGATACACAAGTACATATATAAATAAACAGACACAAATATATACATAAATATCTATACACGGATATACACATATATCCACATTCAAGCATAAATATATGTTCAATATATAAAATACACACGTGTGCACAAATTAATAGATACACAAGTACATATATAAATAAACAGACACAAATATATACATAAATATCTATACACGGATATACACATATATCCACATTCAAGCATAAATATATGTTCAATATATAAAATACACACGTGTGCACAAATTAATAGATACACAAGTACATATATAAATAAACAGACACAAATATATACATAAATATCTATACACGGATATACACATATATCCACATTCAAGCATAAATATATGTTCAATATATAAAATACACACGTGTGCACAAATTAATAGATACACAAGTACATATATAAATAAACAGACAAATATATACATAAATATCTATACACGGATATACACATATATCCACATTCAAGCATAAATATATGTTCAATATATAAAATACACACGTGTGCACAAATTAATAGATACACAAGTACATATATAAATAAACAGACACAAATATATACATAAATATCTATACACGGATATACACATATATCCACATTCAAGCATAAATATATGTTCAATATATAAAATACACACGTGTGCATAAATTAATAGATACGCAAGTACATATATAAATAAACAGACACAAATATATACATAAATATCTATACACGGATATACACATATATCCACATTCAAGCATAAATATATGTTCAATATATAAAATACACACGTGTGCATAAATTAATAGATACGCAAGTACATATATAAATAAACAGACACAAATATATACATAAATATCTATACACGGATATACACATATATCCACATTCAAGCATAAATATATGTTCAATATATAAAATACACACGTGCGCACAAATTAATAGATACACAAGTAAATACATAAACACATATATACATATATATTCGCATATATCCATACACAGATCAGATATACACGTATATATACACATATACATTTTCAAGCATAAATAGCTGGTCTTAATAAAAAAAATACAACGTGCACACAAATTAATATATACACAAGTACACACATAAATATATAAACACACACACACACACACACACACACATATATATATATATATATATATATATATATATAACAAAAACAATATATATGCATATATCTATACACGGATATACACACACATATATATATATACTATGTTTATATAACATACTAACTCACACATAAACGTACAGTACAAATATAAATAGACACATAGGCATATAAATATGTCCATTAACCTACGCATACGTACACACGAAATAAATATAAAAATAAAAATATACACCTTTTACACCTGTATAAACATACCCATACATATAAGATATTAGTTAAACTATCCATATCCATACATACGCATATATTTGGATCCAATTATACACATACACGCATGTATACATATATACACATACACATATACACACACATATATATATATACATACATATAAATATATAAACACATACAAATATCAATACATGAACACATATACACCTACATACATACATACATACATACATACATACATACATACATATATACATACATAATACATACATACAGACATACATACATATACATCACTACATATGTATATATAGATACCATTATATATACATATATAACATACATAAACCATACAATTATATACATACACACACATACGTACACACACATACAAAGCCCCCAAAAATTAATCGGAAAATATCAAAGATAGGTCTGCTTATTCGTCTTATTTTAAGTTCATAAAGCAATAAAAATCTTAAATTGACAGTCTAGAAAAATCTACTTTACAGTCAAACCAATGTGAATGATATCTTATTATAAGAAAGTCGGGGTGGCCGGCCTATATTTCTCTGTTTTTTTTTAAAGTAAATGATGATATGAAATACATGTAAGAAAAATCCTTAGTTCATGGATAGGGTTAAGTTTGAAAGAAATGTATTTAAAATGATCTAATTAGCTATAAAACTTGCTATTATCTGAACAATTTTTTATTTTTATTTTTTATTTTTTTGAAATTTTTATTTTATTTATTTATTTATTTATATCATATAAATATTTTATCGGGGTCGCAGTGGTGTAATATAATGCATTGTTTTAGTGCGATTTTTGCTAGGTGCCTGCTTAGGGTATAAGATCCGAGCCTGAGGTTGATGTTCGATGGTGATGAAAGGAGTATAGTCGCGCTTTCAATGCATTTGCGGCGTGTGTGTGTGTGTGAGAGAGAGAGAAAGAGAGAGAGAGAGAGAGAGAGAGTGTGTTCGCTTTGGAGGAGAGTGCAGTCTTAAAAGTCAAAATTGTGGGTGAAAGTGTTCCTGTGTATCACTAGAGCGTTAGTGGAATTGTCGTGTTTGAGGTCCTGCTTGTGTTTGTATATGCGAGATTTTAAGTTTCTGGACGTTTCCCCAATGTAAAACATCGGACATGCGGCACATCTACTCAATACCAAACCCCGCTCCCGACCACCCCCCAAAGACACCTCTCCCGCTGCCGGCATTTACAAAATAAAATTGATAAAATAAATTCCTTCCCTTTCAATATCGTTCATATGCCGCATAAAGATAGTACCCGCCCTGTGTATATTTTTTTACGGTAGCATTATGTCCGAATTTCTGAGACTAGCTTGTGTTACCATGAAATTAATAGAGTTGTATAAACTGCGATACGTATCTTCCACGAGTATTTGGAGGTACGCTTCACTCATATCTATTTTAGAAAAAAAATCTGCCTCCATTTAATTTTGAAAAAAATTCCTCCAGGCTATGCAGTGGGTAGTGATAATCCTTTAGTGTTGTATTTAATCCCGTTGAAAAATCTGCACACACGTGAATTCATTTTGATATTTTTCTTTACATAGACCGTGGGTGCTGCCCACTGACTGTATTCCACTTTGACAAAATGCCGGTCGTCACTAGTCGGTCCAATTCCTCATTTATTTTGCTTACCGAGGCAAAAGGCAGATTTCATTTTTTCTTAAATACAGGCTGAACGTTCTCGTTCAGTTGAAATTTTGCTGCCATCTTTGTGCATCGATCAAGGCCGCCAGAAAAATCAAACATCCTGAAAAAGTTTTTTTTCAAATTCAGCTTTAGTTTTTCTGATTCGATTGTCCGACTATTTATTTTTTGGCAAAACATATTTATTGGTAACTTCCTATAAATTGAACGTTTGCATTCAATCAGTGTTCAAAAGTTTATAATGTCTTTTAACACAAGTATTTAAAAACCTTTTTGGTAGTTCTAAATAGGGCCATGTTTGCAATTATCTAACCCTCAAATTTAATTCTTTTACCAGTCACTATACTGGCTATTCTGTTGGTTTATTCAACTTCTTCCACGTATGTAGGTTTATTATTGACATGTCTGAGCCCGAATCTAATTGTAGTTTTATATTTTATCGAGGATTTTTACGTTCACATATATCACATTTATATTAATGCTGTCCTTTGTACTTTTGACTTGAACCCGCGTTTTATTTCCTCTATTTGTTCTACAATGTGAACTTTTGTGTCTGACTTTGTTACAAATCAGGCAGGTCTTGGAACGAAATGGAAAGTCCATAAACCAATGAAGGCAGAAACAAGTGATCGGCGGCAATTTATCCTGTTTTTACAGGGCTGATTTGTTTGTGCAGAGACGCGAAAATCCTCATTTCTTGTTTTGAATTGTTTTCGGGGGAGAGCTGAATTTCGATTTTTGACGTACTTTTCTAATGTGTGCTCGACTCTTCGATGCCCTCCAAAACACTTCTAAATCTCTGGCAGTTTTCATCTAATTTCTTTAGTATTAAGTTCAGTTCATTTTCTAATTTATTTAGAACTCTCCGTCTGACCTCAGTGTCTTTCCCTAATATCAATCACTGTACGTAAATTAAGCATTTAAAATTATCAGCACTAAATTCGGCTAATTTAAAATTGTCGCAGTGTTTATTGACGAGGTTCAAACTTGACCAGGTTTAAACACTTACCGCGATTGTGAAACAAAGAAATTTTGGGTCTAAATAATTCAGTTAAAAGATTTACAGCTAAAATCATTGGAATGCAACTATATATATATATATATATATATATATATATATATATATATATATATATATATATATATATAATCTCTAAGAGAATATGAAAGCTACCCTCCAATTCACAATTATTCAATAATAATAAAAAGTATTACTATGAAGCATTAGCCAGGTTAATTCATTAGCCGTTTGAATCACCCCACTAAATTATATATATATATATATATATATATATATATATATATATATATATATATATATATATGAGAAAAAAGAAACAATGTTTCAGACAATATGTAAAAATAAAAATGGAATAAAGGATAAGCAATTCAACAACTAACAAAAATAAACTCAAAAACTCATGTTGTAAAGTTCTGCCGAGATATTTCGGTCGTTAAAATACGGTCATTTTCATTCGGTTGGTAAACTTTATTTCAAAACGGAAAAGTTTTCAAATTTATACAAAGAATGCGATTGGAAGAAAATGTCACATGCAGAGAACAACAAAAAGGGAGTAGGGACGCGAGGAATGTTATAAAAAGAGAAAGAAAAAGAAGAAGAGGAAGAAGAAGAAAGAGAGACCAATCAACCATTGTCTTTAGAACGTCAGTTGAAGAAGAAGAAGAAAAAGAAAGAAAGAAGAAGAAGAAGAAGAAGAAGAAGAAGAAGAAGAAGAAGAAGAAGAAGAAGAAGAAGAAGAAGCGAGAGAAAAAGAAAGAGTAAAATCGACATTTGACTGTCGAAAGCTACTGAAGAAGAAAAAAAGAGAGAAAAAAATCATCAGTGCTTGAATATCGCCTGCTGATTGAAATCCGACGGCAGATTGAAAACGTCAAAAGTCTAATAGGATTAGTAGTAATTTGAAGCTATTGACGGAGGAATTCAAAACAAGGGAGGAGCTTCAAATTACTACTAATCCTATTAGACATGGGTTCCTCATGTGAGGTTTGTTTTTCCACGTATCTGCGTCTCAATTGATTTATATGACGCTTGTTTCCCCACTTCTGACCCCGAACCATGTATAGCAGACGTCCGATTCTCTTCCTGACAATACCGTTCTGGCAGAACATTTGACCCTTTCTGTAATTCTTAAAAAACACTTTTTCATCAACATTAAAATGTCTGGTCTTACCATTCGTGTTTTTAAAATGGTTTTTCTTCACTGGCAACAATTTGTCAAAAATAGTTTCAATTTTTCTTGCGAACATTATATTCGCCGGTGACATGTTTGCCGCAATGTTTCCGTTCGATGTGATGGAAGATCCAACAATTCTTAAGGGTTTAACAGACCCTTAAGAATTGTTGGATCTTCCACTCATCGTTTACTTCACCTTCAGCTTTTCTCAAAGCCCTTTTGAAGGTATCTACAAACCTTTCTGTCTGCCCGTTACTTCTCGGGGGGTAAACAGGTGTAGTAATATGTGTTACCCCAAAGTTTTTGCAAAACATGTTAAACTCTCTTGGGGTGAATTGGGTCCCGTTACCCGTGACAATTTCATATAGTAATCCAAACCTGGCAAACAGTTCATGCAAAAAAAAATATTGTTATGGCAGATGTTGGCTTTTTGCATTTCAGAATCTCTTGCCATTTTGTTAAACTGTCCGCCACATTCAAATAATATGCACCATTTCGCGGTCCAGCAAAATCTAGATGTAGTCTAGACCATGGCGTGTCCACTTTCGGCCATGATGCTGTCACTATTGGTGGTGCTTTAGCTGCTAAAGAACAACCTCTACAGTTCTTAACTGTACTCTCAATGTCCTGGTCCATACCTGTCCAAAAAACGTATGGACGCAGAAGCGATTTCATTTTGCACATTCCTGGGTGACAGCCGTCCGCATGGCCTAACTTCTTTGAAGGAATATATTCCATTTTGAAATTATAATTTAGCAGAATAGTGCTCCATCGCTGTAATCTATTTGCTGTATGAACTGGGACTCCTTTCTTTAATAAAAAAAATTGAAAGTAATGGACGATGATCCGTCTGTAAAATAAACTTACGGCCATGGATGAATTTGTGAATTTTTTTAATCCCGAAAATGATGGATGAACTTTCCTTCTCGATCTGGCTATAGTTTTTCTTAGCCGAGATTAAACCTCTGCTCGCATGAGAAATGGCTTTTGTGCTCCCTAAATTGTCTTTATGGAGTAGTACGGCTCCTATGCCGTAATTACTCACATCACTAGCACAAAATTAATTCTAATTTCGGATCATAATGTGTTAAAAAAAAGTTCTGAGTTCTGATGTCAGCACATCCTTAATCTTTTGAAAAGCCTTCTGGCAATTTTCTGTCATTTTTTATCTGTTTTTAACAATTCGTTCAAATGGAACGTAAATCATGCATATTATATATATATATATATATATATATATATATATATATATATATATATATATATATATATATATATACAGGGTGGGCAAAAATAAGGGTCCTATTTTTAAAAATTCATAACTTTTTTATTTATTGATTTTTTTTTTTTTTTTAGAATAAGTAAAGGACCCCTTCCGAAGCAAGCATGAGCCGTATTAGCCCTAAGGAACGTACCCTCATTTAGAAAACATTATTTTTGCTTAAAAAACTCAAAACAGTGTAAAAAACAATACTTTAGTTTTTGTAAGTTTTAAGAAGTGTTTTTCGGCTAAAATTTGTTTTGTTTATTTCAAAAAATCTCGGAAGGGTCAGTCTACACACACATAAAGTTTGGTGAGTTTAACTTTTATTTTGTGGAAGTTATTCAAATTCAAGTTATTCAAATTTAAAGATAGGACCCTTATTTTGGCCCACCCTGTATATCTGATAATAATTAGCAAGACATAGAAATGCTTGCAATTCAGCAACATTTGTCAGGACGGGCATATTTTTAATTGCATTAGATCTTTCTGGGTCGGGTCTTCTGCCTTTTGTGTCTATAATTTGTCCTAAGTATTTTATTTGGGACATAAAACATCCACATTTATTCTCGCTGAGCTTAAACTCATATTCAGCAATTAAAAAAAAAACCTCCTTCACATGTTCAATGTGTTGTTCAACGGTCTCGCTCTTGATCAATATATCGTCCAAGTACGCCATAGCGTAATCCAAACCTGCTAACATGTTATCCATTATTTTTTGGAACAAACTTTGTGCTACTTTCACTCCGAAAGGTAGACGATTAAATGAATACAATCCTTAATGCGTATTGATTGTGAGTAATTTCGTACTCTCTTCCTCAACTTCTACTTGCAGATACGCATCTCAGAGATCTTATTCCGAGAAATATTTTCCACCATTTAAACGGGCAAAAATGTCTTTTGCGCTGGGTAATGGATATTCATGCGTTTTCAGGCACATAGTCAAGCCTGTTGAGAAATCCGTGCACACACAAATATTTTTATGTTTATTTTTTTTATGTAAACCGTGGGTGACGCCCACTCTGAATATTGTACTTTTCTAAGTACCCCCATTTGTTCTCGGTGAACAAGCTCTTGGTCTATCGATTCTACAACTGCATAAGACACACTACGCTTTGGTTTAAATATTTTCCATTACCTCCGATTTTACTTTCGTTTTTGTGCATCTGCCCAGACCATGTGAAAATATCTCAGGGAAATCTTTTTTCAGAGTCTTCTTAAGTTTTTCACTTTTACTATTTGTATTTGGGAAGGGGACTTTACCGATTTGAAGAATGAGCTGATCGGTATATCCCACAAGTCTTTAGCTTTAGCCATCCAGTCGGTACCGAATAAATCGGAAGTATTTTTCAGCATATAGACTTTTGCTTTACACGTCTTACCTCCAAAAGAAATGTTGCACATAAATTCTCCTATGAAATTCAACTTTCTGCCAGTTACTCATTTTGCCACCTTTTCGCTGCAAACCAATGTTGGTTTCCAATTTTTTTCCAAGAGTCTTCACTGATTATAGACAAGTCACTACCAGTGTTTATCTGAAAACGAATATTTTTGTTGTTCATTTTTATATCAACAAATTTTCTTCCATTTTTCCTGGAAATTACAGCATTTACAAAACTCTTAGCGCTCGACCTTTTTTCTCTACACAGATGCATTACGTGGCCAAACCTTTCACAAAAATAACAAATTTTGTTTTTAAAGGGACGCCTGTTTTTTATATGAAATCCTAAACATGAAGGACATGTGTCTGGTTTCCGCTTCTGTGTGTTTTCCCATGTTTCCTCCTTTGTGTGCTTTCTGCGTAGCGACGACTAGGTTTCAAATGTCTATTTTTTAACCGTCTCTTCTGGCATATCGGACCTGAGCCACGTTTTTTTCTTCAATCTTCACCGAATAGTGTCGTATACTTACGATTCTATTACATTCGTCACCCACACCACAACAAAATCTCCCCTCTCCCCTCACCCATCGCACCCTTTCGACTACTGCTTTCACACTCTTACCCACCCACCCCGCCTACTTTCAAATTATCTTAATTTCTTCAAATCTCTTTTTCACTCACAGCCATCCACATTCATTTCACTCTCTGCCACTGTCTGGCTTCTCTCAGCCCGGACCTTGGTGCAGCGCTCTTAGTAGTCACGGCTACTACTTTTTCTCATCAACCCTATATTTCGATGTACTTGCATGACATTTTGCTTAAAATTATCATCCTGAGGAAGTCTTACAAATAAAGACGAAACGTTGATGAATATATAAAAATATCTCTTGGTTTTTTCTTTTTCATTTCCCATTACGTCGGATTACTCCCATCCTTCCTTTCTTATATATATATATATATATATATATATATATATATATATATATATATATATATAGATATATATATATATATATATATATATATATATATATATATATATATATATATATATATCGAGGCAGCATTTTTCCTTAAGACACGTATTATTAAAAATAACCGACAATTTTTGTGTATTTCGCAAATCCGAAAACTTCTCGTAGACAATACTAAAATCTTAGAACATAATACTAATACACAAAAACTCCACATACTAGAAGCTTTACTCATTACAACAAAAAACCTGCTATTAACACGATTAATTTTAACACTAGTACTAATATACTTAAATGCTTATAATACCTAATAAATATAGTTTCATATTTAAATTTTCCCGCCATAATTAATTATAAATCTCACTCCAGGTCTTTACATATTTGTCATTATTCCACTGACGATGGACCCAGACGGGTCAGAAATTACTCTGGACCAACATGTACATTACGGCAGATTCATCAGCCAATTTTCTTCCGAGATTAAGATTTGAATCCGGAAAATTGAAGGGATCAATACTAAAATAACCAGACAAAAATTGTCGGTTATTTTATATATATATATATATATATATATATATATATATATATATATATATATATATATATATATATATATATATATATATATATATATATCAACAAAACAAAAGGAAAAACATTATGTATACATAAGTGTGTGTTACCGATATATGAATTATAGAGCTTACTACGAAACAATATGGAGGCAGTAAGCGTGCACTCAGCATACGATGGATCTGTTGGATACGGTGGCATAACGAAAAGATCTTGGTAAAGCCGAACGTAGAATCCAAATGCAGATCGACTGATAAAAGTGCTTTCTCTCATCTAAGCACCACCTCCCCACCAACACACTCCGTACGTATTTACACTTTTCGCGGTGGTAAACTAAACCTACTTAACACCAATTCGGCGTATGAGCTGCATTCAGAATTACGCTAGCAGCGACACATAAATGGGATAGCTTCGCTTCTAGTAAGTTCAGCATTTATAAACGAAGCTAGAAGAGCGCAAATGAAAACATTCCGCTCGTGCAGCCGTCTTATCGCAACGCACACGCGCACCTTAACACAACATCTAACTATCTGTTGCGTGCATCTCTACATCAGTGCGTATACACATGTATTTATATGCGCAAACATCACAGAGGAGCGTACCTGAATTCCTTTACTGAAATGGGGATGCACAGAGGAGACGTAGGTAGACAATTGAACGGGTGCACGCGATTCTTTCAACTCGTCTGCAGACAGTCCTCTGCAGACAGAATGTCTGTATCATATTCCCATGACGATATATGGACATGGCCTGACGGAAGGAAACATGTCTAAACCTGTCAGAACATTTTCACTGGCCAAATTATTGTCTTACTCAGAACTCGGTAGAACGGACACAAACTACTAATAAATTGTACATCTAAATGAATAAATGAATAAATGAATAAATGCGAAAGATTGTCCATCTCTCCTTACTATATTAACATCAAAACAGGTTGTGCTTATTTAATTCTATGATACAATAGTTATTTAACACCTACTCACAATAGATGTATGTGACACAAGGTCGGAAAGTGGGATTTGAAAAGCCAACGCCCGAGAAGGTGAGCACTCTGGCCATTAGAAATTGCCTGGGCGGCTCCGTCAGCATTCCCCGGTAGGGGCGCCTCAGGCAGTAAGCGATAAACTTACTCCACCTCAAAGAGGGGAGGCAAAGCCTGGGAGGGTGGACCTCCTAGAACTGCACAGGACAAACCCACAGACCGGCGAAATCAAGACCCGAAGGTCAAGACGAAACCGGTCTATAGGGTGTAGTATCCATCGGAACAGATACCACACAGTAATGTTTAAAATTTATTTACTCCTCTCCAGGAGTTAGGCACAAGGCCAGTTTTATCTTACTTCCACAAGTAAGATGTGACCCAAGGTCGGGAAAGTGGGGTTTGAAAAGCCAGCGCCCGAGTAGGTGAGCACTCTGGCCATTAAAAATTGCCTGAGCAGCCCCGTCGGCATTCCCCGGTAAGGGCGCCTCAGGCAGTAAGCAATAAACTTACTCCTCCCCAAAGAGGGGAGGCGAAGCCTGGGAGGGTGGACCTCCTAGAACTGCACAGGACCATGGCCACCGCGAGTTAGCAAGGCCAAGCAACTAACTTCCTGCCCCCCTCTGACGTCACTGCATTGCGTGTCAAAACAAGGACCGTAGTAATAACAATAAGAAGGCATTTCGACTTCTCCATTCACTAAATAATCCATCAAAATTCAGGAAATCAACCAATTTTAATGAAATTTTCAGGATTTATTGATTAATGATCACGGAATATAATAAATCCATTACTTTATTATAAAGCTTGGTGTAAATGTATTATTTCTTGTAAACAAAAAACACCTTTACTAAAGTTATTCAAAATATCAAAACATGTTGACCATACGATATTGTAAATATTTAAAACAAAGCATTAGAAAACTTTAAAAATTGCATGTAAAAAAAGAAAAGAAAAGGATGCGATTCATCTTGAAACTGATCTTTATTTAATATAAATTTAAAGAAAATAATAATTCACGATCAAATACTGCAAAAAACTGAATTATGAATTACCATTATTTAAACTTCTAACCCAATCAACCGTAAGTAATTCAGACTTTGATTAAAAATTATACAAAAAAAAAGTATAAGAATAAATATTTAATAGCTTCTTTCGGTATTTTGATTCATGTCTAAGTAACTATAAACTATTTTCGTTGTAAGGGACCAATTCCCCCCCCCCCCCTTAGTTTCGCATTTAATAGAAACTTACTACTTAAGTGAAGAATTCTGGGTAATTAATCTTATCTTAGTATTGATTTAAACAATTTATAAATAAATACTAAACATATTTCATAAAAACACTGAAGTATAACAATCTTAATAGTTGCTTGAATGGATGGTTGGGTCTATGAAACTGGCTCTAAACTGTTGAACTTAAAAGAGACCAGCTCCGTTTTTAGCTTCGTATCCAAATGACCTAAATAGACATCTGAAGGCTAATTGATGTAACTTTAGACGGTAAAAATTACCCTCACGTAAATAAGTATTTTTATAAATAAATTATAGAACTTATTAACTATTTTAAGAAATATTACTGAATTAAAATTTATAAATGTCCACACAACTTTTATGATGTACTAGCTCTGAACGAAAACAATTAAAAATGGCGTATTAGTGGGTTCCCCCACGTGTGAGTTTGCTCTTGTCTTTGTTTATTTGTTTGGTTTCACTCAAAAATGAACCACTGTATAGTGTAGGTTTTTTCAAGACACTTTAATCCAAGAACTTTTTACTCTTTGTGAATTTTTCTCATGATTTTGTAATGTTGCAGAGACGATATTAACATAAAAATGTTGTTTGGCACAAGACAAATGAAACGGACCGTAAAAATATATCTCACAGAAATGTTATGTTTTTTGGAAATGTGAGAGAATAGAAATAAAAATAATATAATAAAAACATGGTTATTGGAATATAATATGAACCTGACACACACACACACACACACACACACACACACATATATATATATATATATATATATATATATATATATATATATATATATATATATATATATATATTTATTTATATATATATATAGGTCACTGTAGGTCAAATACGACTTTATGAAAACACTTGCAACAATGTGAAAATATATGGCGTATAATTATAAAAGAACAAAAATATTAAAAACATTAAACATTTCTATGCACGTCTATGGTGCAACGGATAAAGTGCTAAGTAATAATCAGTTCTAAGTGACAGTTTTCTGATGGTTTATGATTCAGTCCTCAGTACAGGCAATACTAAG
The DNA here is from genome assembly GCA_963556195.1 of Sepiola atlantica. NCBI lineage: Eukaryota > Metazoa > Mollusca > Cephalopoda > Sepiida > Sepiolidae > Sepiola > Sepiola atlantica. The sequence goes on from OY744517.1 coordinate 219,294,905, forward strand.
ACTATGATTAAGAAATTCTGACGGAACGAGAGCATATATAAATATAAGATTCAGTTCGAAATTCCGTACAGATTCCCGAGTTCGGCAAAATGCACCTGAAGAAGGGTTAGGGTTAGGGTAATTTACTTCGACTAAAAATAACATAACATAAATGGAAATAACATCTAAGATGAGAACAGTAGTCCGAATAATCCAAATAATATATTTCTACTTTTTATAAATGGGTTGATGGAAAAGTTAGGATATAACAGTGTTTTCTAATGATGTTAAATGATTTCACCATCACGAAAAACGTCCATTGAAAGAGGACTCAATCTTTTATAGATGTGGGAATGTAATTGTTGAAATTTAACAAAAAATGCAAAATATTACACCGAAAAGCAAATATTTAAATTGCGCCAAATGTGAAAATATGGAATACAGAAAAAGGATTTCAGTGTTGTATTTAACACATATAATTTTAATGACAATATAAAAGAATTTTAGTGTTGTATTTAACACATATAATTTTAATGATAATATAAAAGGATTTTAGTGTTGTATTTAACACATATAATTTTAATGACAATATAAAAGAATTTTAGTGTTGTATTTAACACATATAATTTTAATGACAATATAAAAGAATTTTAGTGTTGTATTTAACACATATAATTTTAATGACAATATAAAAGAATTTTAGTGTTGTATTTAACACATATAATTTTAATGACAATATAAAAGGATATATATACTAAAGTTGTAAACCATGATATCTAGAAACCCATATTATGACAGTGTGTGATGCATGCAACTCTAAATTAATAAGAGAAAATAATAATAAAAATATACAAACAGAAAATGATACTTGAAATGTAAATAAGAAAAAATAATATTTAAAAATATAAATGGAGGATTGTTAGATAATTAGCGAGAACTGAACTCAAGACTTGACCGGCCAAAATTTTATTAAAGATAAAGAAATAAAAGAAACTAGTGTCAGTCCTTGCTTCCCCACAACTGTAGTCTGACAAAAGTAAGCGCTGATAGCCGTCGCTGTGATCTAAAGCAGAGCCACTACCCTTGACTATTCAACTTCGAGAAGTGAAGATTACAATTTTCGGAAAAGATTTGGCGAGTTAGAATGACAAAGTAGATAAGATAGTATCTCCAAGAACTCGAATTATTTGTCTGAACGTTTGGTTTGGAGGCGCCACGCGGAAACCATAGACGTTTGTATCTAAAATAAACAGCTAGAGGAATTGGATTCTAAAGAGTGGCTCACTTATTCCATGGCTGGTGATACGAAAGAACTTAATTGTCGAATTATTCGCTGACCCAATATTAAAGAAAGTTTTAAGAATTAATTTGTAAAATTTATAGTGTCTTGATCAAGCCAACGGAGAAAAGGGTTGACCAATGAGTTAAAGTTTGTCGCTCACCCATGAAGGTTGGATAAAATCAAAAATTAGAATAAGCTAAAATGAAAAAAAATGAACTGATAATCGGTCGGTTGAAAGGTGTACCCTCAGGTACCCTCAGTAATTGTCATTACTAGCTAAAAATAGAAACTTGGGACCGATTTCCATATAAGCCAGTCAATCTCCAGTGTCAGTGGAATTCACACCGCTCTGAGAAGCCTTTCTGAGTCCAACTCACTATTCCAAAAAACAAAACTGATTATACGACAAGACAGTAGAGAACTTAGACTTTCCACAGTGTCTGGGTAAAATCTTTTATTTTATACCATTTATATCGATATAACTGATCGACTGTTATGCTCAACTTTTTCTTTTTGATTGTATTCGGCAGTTGATTGGAGGCAAAACATGGTTCGACGATTTTCAACCTTCCGTGATCAAAGAACACAACATGGACTGAGTGTGAATCATCACCTGGGTGCAGAAACAGACTACGGATGATATATATTTTTTAATGAAGTGGGCATCTCTATTGTTTAAGTAATTGAAATTTAGCCTTGAAAGGAAGGAACACACAAAAACATTTTCTAACAATAAACTGTAATTATTGCCGCTTCTATCGCCGTCCAGTTCGTTCTGCGCATGCGTAAACATGCATCGCTTTTATCAGTTCACCTGGCCGTTATGCAAATATTATTGTATTTGCCAAACATGGTGATTTTTTATTTACCGGCTTGCGTATACCGGCCAACTTGCAATAACTAACTAATTTAATGCTATTTTTTCCGTTAACTAGAACTTGATTTTAAGTGAAAGTAAATTATTTGGGATTAATGCCGACACGTATTTCACTGTAAATAATGACGCCCTTAAATTCGTAAAGTACCCAAATACTTAACTAAAAAAGGTAAACAACAATTGTTCTCAATGCATAACAAGTGTCTGTAGAATGTAAGAAAAAGATAATTGTTTAATGTTTTATTTATGACAAACTTTATGCATTGATACATGTTGTTTATTCAGATATAAGAAATAAATTATAATTGTTTGGATTCTACTAAAATGTTTACTGATTAAAAAAGAATGATATTTAGTCAATTTTATTGCAATTAAAATAATATTTTTTAATTGAGTTGATTTGTGGAAAAGGAAAATTTGAGAAACCCAGCCGAGTCGTGTACTTCAGCCATTAAATAAAGATATACAGAAGTCAAACATTAAACGTAGCAGATATCATGGGATTATCCATAGGATGTTCATAGGAAACCTGACGTTCAATGCGCATGCGGATAATATATTTACCAAAACGATTCCAAAGGATATATATATATATATATATATATATATATATATATATATATATATATATATATATATATATATATATATATATATCATAGGAAACATTTTTTTAATCAATGAAACGGGCGGGTGGGGAAAAAAAAGAAAATTGCTAAAATTTTCCTTAAGGCCTTATCTTCTGACCCTCTAAGAGGAAACGTCAGAATGATAAATTAAAAACTAAGAAAATTGAATGAGATATGAGGGGAAAAAGAGGGTCAGACGATAAGGCCTTACGGAAAATTTTAGCAATTTTCTTTTTTTCCACCCGCCCATTTCATTGATTAAAAAAAATGTTTCCTCTGAAATTTATCCTACGATTTTGTTGTACGCGAAATTTACTTACACACACACACACACACACACACACACACACACACACACACACACACACACACACACACATATATATATATATATATATATATATATATATATATATATATATATTAATTTTTAAATAAAAATACCTTGTTAATGATCAAAATTTCTTATAAGAAATGTCAATATGGGACAAAGTAAAAAGGGAAATGTGGTCGACCATAGTAGAGGGCGATCCGAACGTTTTCCTTTTCATCGAGATGTAGGGGATGGCGCCACTTCTTTCCCAGGATTACTCCACTTACTCTTGATCTTCACCTTATATTGTTGAGTATTTAGCAAAAGGGGGCATCAAATACCAATTTTGTAGTCTTTGGTATGAATCGATCGAGAATTGAACCCCTGTCTCTCGGTCCATGACCAGGACAATGAACCACTCAGAACTGTGTAACAATATTTTGAAAACAAACAAGAATAATGGCATTAAAATATGCATATGAAGAAGTTGCTAATATTTCGAAGCAAATGTGTTCTTTTTATTGTTGTTTTCTTCATGAAGATTCAGACGTTTCGGGATTTAAATTATGTCATTAGAATGAACCAAATACAAAGACTTATACCATATGCGTCAAAAGATTACGAACTATACATACACACAGGTAAAACAGAACTATACATACACACAGGTAAAACAGAACTATACATACACACAGGTAAAACAGAACTATACATATACACAGGTAAAACAGAACTATACATATACACAGGTAAAACAGAACTATACATATACACAGGTAAAACAGAACTATACATACACACAGGTAAAACAGAACTATACATACACACAGGTAAAACAGAACTATACATATACACAGGTAAAACAGAACTATACATATACACAGGTAAAACAGAACTATACATATACACAGGTAAAACAGAACTATACATACACACAGGTAAAACAGAACTATACATATACACAGGTAAAACAGAACTATACATATACACAGGTAAAACAGAACTATACATATACACAGGTAAAACAGAACTATACATACACACAGGTAAAACAGAACTATACATACACACAGGTAAAACAGAACTATACATATACACAGGTAAAACAGAACTATACATATACACAGGTAAAACAGAACTATACATATACACAGGTAAAACAGAACTATACATATACACAGGTAAAACAGAACTATACATACACACAGGTAAAACAGAACTATACATATACACAGGTAAAACAGAACTATACATATACACAGGTAAAACAGAACTATACATATACACAGGTAAAACAGAACTATACATATACACAGGTAAAACAGAACTATACATACACACAGGTAAAACAGAACTATACATACACACAGGTAAAACAGAACTATACATATACACAGGTAAAACAGAACTATACATATACACAGGTAAAACAGAACTATACATATACACAGGTAAAACAGAACTATACCATGTTATACAATGGCACCGGGTCGTAAAGGGATAAATACCTACGTTCCCTGTTCGACACACAAGACATTAAACGTTAAAGAATGGACTCATCCAAGATAATTTCAAAAACATTTTTAAACATACTCAATAGTTAACATTTAAGAGAAGTATGCAATTTGAAATGTATCGGAAAAAAAGATTAAAACATCTTCCATAAGACCCTGAAGCATAGAATCTTACCAAAAGTCTTGAAAACACGATTGACGCAGATTACTGGCGAAAGTTTTTCGCGCGCAATGGCTCAGAATATTATTATATGACAGTTTGTGTGAACACTTGAAAATGAATCCGTGGAGCGCATTTATGTGAAAAATAGGTCTATCATCCTGGTTTGGTCACGTCTTTTGTCTTCCAGTAAATACATCAGCCCCCAAACATTAAAAACTACATCCAGCCTGATGAAAAAAAAAACACGAGTCGACCATAAACAAGGTGATTTATGATATCAAGTAAAATACAACATCGTAAGAACATTTATGATTAAGGTGTGTTCATTCATTCTGTGTAATTTAAAACTTACGGTTGGGACGCATTTAAAATAAGATTATCATAAAATAGTCGTATTTATCTTATGTGTATGAATTCGACCACTGTGGACCGACATTTTGAAATTCATCAATTTATTAATAGCAATAATATTTGGATGCCAAAAACAGAGTTTGAAATAAATTGTATATTGTGTAGTCAAACTCACGTGCTTATAACTCAATGGATATTCCACTTTAGCGATTCGACATTACAGAATATATATTTAAGATTTAAATTCTAGAGACAGTTTTTCATGGTAAACAACTGATGACCCCTTAAATAATGTTAAGATTAGCGTAAATTCTTGGGAGCAAACTAATATAGTGACTGCAAAAAGTAAATTGACTTACAAAAGTGATTTTCCACGAACGACTTGGGACTAAAATCTTTTTTTTCTGTATATAGTTTTAATGGTTGAGAAACTTCCGAGACTATATATATATATATATATATATATATATATATATATTATAATATAAAATGAAGTAATAAAATAAGGTGTCAATCAAATTTTATTAGAATTCAAAGTTCATGCAAAGCATCCTTAAGTCCTTAGCTCATGAGTTTTCAAAGATAATTCTTCTCTTCAGAGGACCATTACCGCAGTTATACTACTACAGGTAATAAAATTACGCTTTGAAAATATATAAAATTATATACACAAATACATAAAAATACATAACATCAAACATATCAATCCAAAAACATACTTTTTGTTGAATCCATACAGTCCATCCAGGTCATACAAGTTGAGAAGCATAATCAGGAAGGACATTACTCCAAGATACAAACAGCAGTTCAAATACGTGAAATTGAAGGGGCCGGCAAAGTTATCCAGTCGCGAAATGTGTCCATATTCAATGTTAATGATAAATAAATCAATCAAAATAATACAAAAAGTCCAATCAAAATTCCGAAATCCCGACATGTGCAACCCAAGTCAAATCAAAGTTCGTTGTTTAATTAGAAAACCCGTTAAATCCGAATTGAGCAAAATAAGACTGAATCCCATCACATCTTACCAGAAGAGCGAAAAAAAATTTTTTTTTCAACGTTCAAGCTGTTTATATCAGCGAGCGATCACTGGGCGAACAGCAATCGGTTGGCTCTGTGAGGGCAAAAGATTATTCAAAGCAGAACAAAAGGAAAAGAACGATGTTCAACAAATCGGTCGTTTTTTCTTTTGTATGGAAGAGTAATTATTAATAAAATAAAAGAATTGATTTTACATTAGATCAATGTCTACCGTACTCGTAAAAGTCGTTTTTTCTAAGTTATCTTGTTAGTTCTCTGTGTGTGCGAATTCGTTCACAAGTTGTTGTTTAAGTCACTAATCAGTTGGCTAGGAAAACGATGGGGATCGTCCGTTTTTTATTTGTTGTCGCACGTCATCATCGGCACGAGCGAACGTCCGACTCTGTCTCAATCCAACTCTCCGACTGATTGTCTTTGTACTCGTCCTCTACTTCGCCACGCACGCCTTCATCGGCGCACGTCGGACGAACGTCCAACCCTGACTGGCTCTCTCGCCGTCTCTACTGGTTCTGTCCTGTCGTGCGTAAAAAACGCACCTTCTCTTATTGAAGATGTCTATCGTCATACACGCCTTTTCTCTGCCATATTTCTCTCTGCGTCTCTTCCTCTCTCAGGGGAAGTTAGGATGGGTGCCTCCCTCCCCTGTCTATAAAATAAATGGAATTTTCTTTCTGGTCTGGCGTTATCGCTAAAACAATTGCCTTTTTATTCTGCCACACAGCTGGTGACGATCTCTCACCGAATTCGTGATTAACGATGACAGGCCCAATTGTTTATCCGCTAAATTAAAGCAGACCTCCAGAATCGCAAATCCAAAGCGTATCCTTACTCAAAACCATATCTCTTTGATGATATTTATTAGAATTAACGCTAAGATCATGGATTTTCTTAATCTTTATCTTCCCATCTGGCAACTGTCTCTTTTTGTGGTGGCGTTCGGTGTTGACTACCAAACACGACACCACCAGACAAACCGAGCCTTGTTCCCGTCGTCAGAATAAATTCGCTTCCACGTCAAATATATACTAATTTTATATCTCCACTTCATCTCTACGCAGGGCCTAGCATCACCACCAAGATGTATACTAGTGCGTAACCAGGATACCCGACACCCATGGGGTCCCGGATACTTTGTCATATTTGCTTTAAGGCATAGCTGATTGGGTAAAAATAATTCGAGCTCTCGGC
>OY744517.1:219307244-219354744 GCA_963556195.1 Sepiola atlantica
AAAATAAAAATAATAAAATTATAATAGTTAATATATAAATAAACAAATGTTAATAAGATGTTAACTTTAGCTGAATAATTATATAATTAAATTTTGACATTTTCTGCGTTCCTACTCCCAATAGTCTGCGTCAGTGTTTCAACAGTTTGATCCCGGTTTTTCCCGTTTTTTTTTTACCCTTTCGGTCTTTAATTGTTGTTTTTTGACAATGAAAGTTTTTCTTTCGAAAATTTAAGATTACCTTGTACCGGAACTTTTTATTTACCTGACAGTATTTACTGTCCTGGTATTTATTCAGTTTTTACGTGAAATATTAATAAATCGTTTTGAGATTTCACTCTCGTTTTCTCTCCTCGTTTGTTTTTGTTCACCTTCTCCACCTTCCGGCACCTACTTCGCATTGCTACAGCCTCGGATTACAGACCTACATTATATATATATATATATATATATATATATATATATATATATATATATATATATATATATATATATATATATGTGTGTGTGTGTGTGTGTGTGTGTGTGTGTGTGTATTAGTGTGTGTGTGTATTTTTACTATTGAAATCTAAAGCCTCAACTGAAAAGTGTTTTACTTCTAATTTTAATGGAATTTAAATTACATGCAAATTATATAAAATTCTACAGATTCCCAAAATTTGAGCAAATGGCAATATTTTCTACAACCCATAATAGAGGCTTAACCCCACAACATTAAAAACAAATTTCTAAGACCATACCTTAAATCGTTTTATCTCTATTTCCCCATAGTTTTCATTGCTTTAAACAATTTTAGAGAACGATGCCATTGTACTTGTCACATGGTGGAATTACCAAAGATTGTGTATTGATCATTTATTGTTTTACTGGGTCAAAATAGAATATTTTGTTTATGTGTTGTCTATGGGAGAATCTATTGTATTTTGGGGGGTAGTTGAACCGGATATGGGTCAGGCACAACATCTTGCTTAGGACTGAGAGCAAACTAAATACTTTGTCTCTTGAAATAACAAAGTTCGGTCATTTTCCCCCTCCTCCTGGAATTAATATACGTTAAAATTAAATTCACAATTATGTGATTTATCTCAATTGTTTAGAATTTGAACCTATCACTTTGTCTGTAGGTGAGAGGTGAAAATTAAAGTAGGTTTGAATGAGGGGCAATGAGATTTGGATGAGGGGGATTGGGGGTAAGACTAGAGAATTAACTAAACCTCCAAACCTGCCGATCCTTAGCGTAAATTTCCATGTAAGCGAGAGCTCTCTGTCCTTTAGACATATTTTCTACAGCAAGCGGAACAAACGACACCAAAAAGACGCTCTCCTGAACTTTGAACATGAATTAACTCGTTACTTCGAAACTGACTTTTACCAAGCGAAAAGGAACTTAGTAAAATTTTCAGCGTCAACTCTGAGAAAAGTATGATAGAATTTTTAGCGCATTCGAACGATGTCGGGAAGGGAATTTCCTTCGCTGTTTTTATACAAGTTATATTGACGTTCCATATAGAAATTGATCAACTGTTACATTATAACTGTGTTGATATTGTTCTGCAGCCTGAAACATGGGTCGGGAGAAAGCGTGTCGTATGGATTGCCAACCAGAACCAACGACGAAAACAGAACGACGGCTGGCAGTGTAAGTACGTTTTATTTTAAGTAGAACATAATCTTATTTATCAATGAAGATACATTTACAGTTTTAAATCGTTTAACGTATCACCTTTGGAGAATGCTGAATGAATTTTTAGATGCGTCTTCACACCTCTATGGAAGGTTTTGTCTGTCAGTCGGTTGGACTGTTTGTGCGTTCGTGCATCACTCTGGCTATGCTTTATCACACTTTAGTTTGAAATAGCATTGGTTGAATGGGCACATGTTATTTGAGAGGCACCTAAGCATCTCTATGAGAGGCTCTGTCTGTCGGTAGGCGTGTCACACTTGCATTTGAAATATATCATTGTAGTGTCGTGCCCTTTCGTGCATTTGGAAACGGCAACAGTGTTTACACCCGTGAGACACGAATCCAAATAGTATCCTACATCAGACATTCTGGAGTTATCTCCCTTGTATATTTCTCATGTTATATATATGGCTTTTTGGCCAGGAACAAAGTGTAGTATCTGTTCCAATGGATACTACACTGGTATCGTCTTGGCCATCGGGTCTTGATTTACGCCGGTCTATAGGTTTGTCCTGTGCAGTTCTAGGAGGTCCACCGTCCCAGGCTTTGCCTTCTCACCCTTTGAGAAGGGGTTAGTTTATTGCTAATTGCCTGAGGCGCTCCTACTGGGGAATGCCGACGGAGCTACCCAGGCAATTTTTAAAGGTCATAAGTGCTCTTCCTCTAGGGTGCTGACTTATCAAATCCCACTTTCCGACCTTGTGTCACATTTTACTTTGTGGGAGGTAGATAAATACCTTGATTGATTTGTTTGTTTTACGGCATATTAACCTCTTATGGGTCATTTAATGCCGAAATATTAGTTGTAGTATGAGAGTTGAATGTTACAAACGTTTCAGAGGAACATTTCGACTATATCTTGTTATCTAGCTTACGCAGGAAGCGATCGGAGCGCACATATCAACTGGTCGTCTCTCTTGTTATTTCCGTGATTTCTCGTTCCTACCTGCGTTATTCGTTATTGATTCTGAATAATGGCAACAAAATAACAACCGACAACTCAGCAACGCTACAAGCATTTTCGTTACAATCATCTGTTTTCGTTGGTCTCTCACGCTTAACTTAAAATTGCATGTTCGTTTATCTGTTTAACAAACATGAAATAACATCTTCCTCGCTCGTTCACGCTTAATTAAAATTGCATGTTCGTTTATCTGTTTAACAAACATGATATAACATCTTCCTCGCTCGTTCATGCTTAACTTAAAATTGCATGTTCGTTTATCTGTTTAACAAACATGAAATAACATCTTCCTCGCTCGTTCACGCTTAACTTAAAATTGCATGTTCGTTTATCTGTTTAACAAACATGATATAACATCTTCCTCGCTCGTTCACGCTTAACTTAAAATTGCATGTTCGTTTATCTGTTTAACAAACGTGATATAACATCTTCCTCGCTCGTTCACGCTTAACTTAAAATTGCATGTTCGTTTATCTGTTTAACAAACATGATATAACATCTTCCTCGCTCGTTCATGCTAAACTTAAAATTGCATGTTCGTTTATCTGTTTAACAAACATGATATAACATCTTCCTCGCTCGTTCACGCTTAATTAAAATTGCATGTTCGTTTATCTGTTTAACAAACATGATATAACATCTTCCTCGCTCGTTCACGCTTAATTAAAATTGCATGTTCGTTTATCTGTTTAACAAACATGATATAACATCTTCCTCGCTCGTTCACGCTTAATTAAAATTGCATGTTCGTTTATCTGTTTTACAAACATGAAATAACATCTTCCTCGCTCGTTCACGCTTAACTTAAAATTGCATGTTCGTTTATTTGTTTAACAAACATGATATAACATCTTCCTCGCTCGTTCACGCTTAACTTAAAATTGCATGTTCGTTTATCTGTTTAACAAACGTGATATAACATCTTCCTCGCTCGTTCACGCTTAACTTAAAATTGCATGTTCGTTTATTTGTTTAACAAACATGATATAACATCTTCCTCGCTCGTTCACGCTTAACTTAAAATTGCATGTTCGTTTATTTGTTTAACAAACATGATATAACATCTTCCTCGCTCGTTCACGCTTAACTTAAAATTGCATGTTCGTTTATCCGTTTAACAAACATGATATAACATCTTCCTCGCTCGTTCACGCTTAACTTAAAATTGCATGTTCGTTTATTTGTTTAACAAACATGATATAACATCTTCCTCGCTCGTTCACGCTTAACTTAAAATTGCATGTTCGTTTATTTGTTTAACAAACATGATATAACATCTTCCTCGCTCGTTCACGCTTAACTTAAAATTGCATGTTCGTTTATTTGTTTAACAAACATGATATAACATCTTCCTCGCTCGTTCACGCTTAACTTAAAATTGCATGTTCGTTTATTTGTTTAACAAACATGATATAACATCTTCCTCGCTCGTTCACGCTTAACTTAAAATTGCATGTTCGTTTATCTGTTTAACAAACATGATATAACATCTTCCTCGCTCGTTCACGCTTAACTTAAAATTGCATGTTCGTTTATCTGTTTAACAAACGTGATATAACATCTTCCTCGCTCGTTCACGCTAAACTTAAAATTGCATGTTCGTTTATCTGTTTAACAAACATGATATAACATCTTCCTCGCTCGTTCACGCTTAACTTAAAATTGCATGTTCGTTTATCTGTTTAACAAACATGATATAACATCTTCCTCGCTCGTTCACGCTTAACTTAAAATTGCATGTTCGTTTATTTGTTTAACAAACATGATATAACATCTTCCTCGCTCGTTCACGCTTAACTTAAAATTGCATGTTCGTTTATTTGTTTAACAAACATGATATAACATCTTCCTCGCTCGTTCACGCTTAACTTAAAATTGCATGTTCGTTTATCTGTTTAACAAACGTGATATAACATCTTCCTCGCTCGTTCACGCTAAACTTAAAATTGCATGTTCGTTTATCTGTTTAACAAACATGATATAACATCTTCCTCGCTCGTTCACGCTTAACTTAAAATTGCATGTTCGTTTATCTGTTTAACAAACATGATATAACATTTTCCTCGCTCGTTCACGCTTAACTTAAAATTGCATGTTCGTTTATCTGTTTAACAAACATGATATAACATCTTCCTCGCTCGTTCACGCTTAAGTTAAAATTGCATGTTCGTTTATCTGTTTAACAAACATGATATAACATCTTCCTCGCTCGTTCACGCTTAACTTAAAATTGCATGTTCGTTTATCTGTTTAACAAACATGATATAACATCTTCCTCGCTCGTTCACGCTTAACTTAAAATTGCATGTTCGTTTATCTGTTTAACAAACGTGATATAACATCTTCCTCGCTCGTTCACGCTAAACTTAAAATTGCATGTTCGTTTATCTGTTTAACAAACATGATATAACATCTTCCTCGCTCGTTCACGCTTAACTTAAAATTGCATGTTCGTTTATCTGTTTAACAAACATGATATAACATTTTCCTCGCTCGTTCACGCTTAACTTAAAATTGCATGTTCGTTTATCTGTTTAACAAACATGATATAACATCTTCCTCGCTCGTTCACGCTTAAGTTAAAATTGCATGTTCGTTTATCTGTTTAACAAACATGATATAACATCTTCCTCGCTCGTTCACGCTTAACTTAAAATTGCATGTTCGTTTATCTGTTTAACAAACATGATATAACATCTTCCTCGCTCGTTCACGCTTAACTTAAAATTGCATGTTCGTTTATCTGTTTAACAAACGTGATATAACATCTTCCTCGCTCGTTCACGCTAAACTTAAAATTGCATGTTCGTTTATCTGTTTAACAAACATGATATAACATCTTCCTCGCTCGTTCACGCTTAACTTAAAATTGCATGTTCGTTTATCTGTTTAACAAACATGATATAACATCTTCCTCGCTCGTTCACGCTTAACTTAAAATTGCATGTTCGTTTATCTGTTTAACAAACATGATATAACATCTTCCTCGCTCGTTCACGCTTAACTTAAAATTGCATGTTCGTTTATCTGTTTAACAAACATGATATAACATCTTCCTCGCTCGTTCACGCTTAACTTAAAATTGCATGTTCGTTTATCTGTTTAACAAACATGATATAACATCTTTCTCGCTCGTTCACGCTTAACTTAAAATTGCATGTTCGTTTATCCGTTTAACAAACATGATATAACATCTTCCTCGCTCGTTCACGCTTAACTTAAAATTGCATGTTCGTTTATCTGTTTAACAAACATGATATAACATCTTACTCGCTCGTTCACGCTTAACTTAAAATTGCATGTTCGTTTATCCGTTTAACAAACATGATATAACATCTTCCTCGCTCGTTCACGCTTAACTTAAAATTGCATGTTCGTTTATCTGTTTAACAAACATGATATAACATCTTCCTCGCTCGTTCACGCTTAACTTAAAATTGCATGTTCGTTTATCTGTTTAACAAACATGATATAACATCTTCCTCGCTTGTTCACGCTTAACTTAAAATTGCATGTTCGTTTATCTGTTTAACAAACATGATATAACATCTTCCTCACTCGTTCACGCTTAAGTTTGAAATAACATTGTGTTGGTCTGTCATATTTCAGTTTGTAATATTTCCATCGATAAATACGCAGATTGAAGGGATTTAAGTTAATAAGACAAGTTCTTGTTTTTGAATAAGCCAAATTATCTTTGCCAAATCAAATTTTATGCCAAATCAGATATCGATTTCGCCAGATTAGATTACCTCCAGATTATTATTGGCTAATCATCATATACCACGTCCTCACACCCAACCTATGATGCGGGACCCTACCAATCCATTGACGACTACTCCTTGTAAACATACCAATGTTTTCATTTTTTAATCACCAAAAATCAGAGACTTATCCATTTTCAGTATTTATTCAATAATCTAGCCGGCTCGATATCGCTTCACACATTTCGATATTTGAAATACGTGAAACCAACATTATAAATGATGCACACTTCATTCATAAGTTTCTTGTAAACACGAAACAAAGACTTTTGCATTTATTCATATAAATATAAATATAAATAAATATTAAATTTTTTGTAATTTTTATACCAATTTATTTATCTTTCAAATAAGAACGAAGAAATGAATTCGCCAGAGTGATGGTGCGTGTGGAGGAAGCTCTTTTTTAAACTTACAATTTAGAAACGGATGACAACTTGTTGAAAATTTAAGTCAGTCTCTCTAAAAGCTGGAAAAAAAACATTTAAAAATAAATGTGAAACGTTTGTCTATGGGATAAAAACAATCATTGAATTAAAAAATAAATGTGGCGTCGCCAACGAAAGAGAGAGAGAGGGGGAAAGAGAGAGAAAGTATTAAAGAGAGAGAGAGAGAGAGAGAGAGAGAGAGAGAGAGAGAGAGAGAGAGAGAGAGAGAGAGAGCAAGCAGTCACCACTATATGAACTATTCTTGCTTATGTTTCGTCGGGACATCTTTCTTTTTAGCCAGCGATGTTAGTTTAATGTAAATTACCTTTCTTAAAAATTAATAAACAAATATTTAAAGAAAGGTTTTAGTAATGTATCTTGTTTTATTAATAATTTTAACTATTTACTGTTAATATCAACAAAACTATTACATATATATATATATCAAAAATAGGACAAAAAATTACAAATGAATAACATCAAATATTCATTTATTATAAACTGTTTAAAAAATAATTATGCAAATTAGTCATTCAAATAGCGATCTTTGTATCTTTCGTCTTTAATATAATATAACATAATATACATATATCCTTTTGGCTAAGATCTTCCAGGTGATTTCAGCTGGACGGATGGCCCGGTTCGAATCCTTGGCGTGTGGTTCGGACCGGGTCTCCAGCTGGAAAAAAAACTGGTCGGAAGTACAGACAAAAGTCGAATCGTCGGTCCGGGCTTGGATTCGAAGGAAGCTTTCCTTAAAGGGCAGAGCGGAGGCGTGCGCCACTTACGTCTTTCCTCTCATCCTTTACCGGCTGTCTGTACTACCCCTGCCTGCGGCCCGCCTTCACGCTTTCACACGCTTGCTCTTCTCGCTTCTTTGGAAGGGCCGGAAAGCGTACGCCCGCAGACAGGTCTGTACTCAAGTTCCGAGTGTGGGAGGCTTGGGGATGCCTGACTTGGCAAGTCATCGACATGGAAGACACTCTGTGGGTCCCTGCAGTCGGGAGCGCCTTTCCCAATTTCATACCCGACCTCTCGGTCGAAGGTCGACGTAAACCGAGAGGGGAGCCCTTGTTCTTCGCCGAATGCCAAGCCGCGCTTAGAGCGTTGCCGGGGTCCAGTGACCTTGCCCGGTCTAGGAAGAGACTATATCGGGATCTAGTTGAGGGTACCGCTTCGGACCCACTTGAGGAGCGGCTTGGATTGTCGAGGGAGGAGGCCCGCTCCCAGTGGAGTTGGGCGCCAGGTTAGAGTTATCTCAACAATTCTGAGTATTCTCTGACCTGACACCTGGTTAGGAACGCACTGCCCCTCTATGGCAGATTACGCAGAGATGGTTTAAGGAACGTCCCTTATGCCCGCGCTGTGAAGACGACGAAGAAGAAACGGCCGAGCACGCCTTCTTCACTTGCAGCAAACTTCGATGTCTCTGGGAATACGTCAGAGAGGTGACGGCTCGCATCGACGTCGAACAGCCGATGGTCCTGGATGTAGCATCTGTCATCAACAACGCAGCACCGCTGTGGTCTGGGGAGAAACGAATGGTGTTTCTAGCCACCCTAGCCGTAGCGAGACTAGTGACGTGGGTTACACGTCTTGATGGGGTTCATGGGGTTGGATCTGTTTCGAATCGTGATCTGGTAGTTTACTTTAAACACCAACTTAAAGTGAAGATCAGATGCGATTGGAAACGATTACATCGCATGAATTTCAATAGGAGATGGGTGCATGACACAAGTTTGTGCATCCGACGAGTCGCCAGGTTTGAGTTCGTGTTCCCTCCGTAGTTATAGCACACGCGGTACTGGGTTCTACGGAACCCACCCCTATAAAGTTTTTGATTTATTTAAAAAAAACTGGATAAACTCTAAACTAGTAGGAATGAGAGATATCCTGTCCCTATTTTATTTTTGCCGGCACTAGAGAGCTTCCAAAGATTCCCACTTCCACTGTTTTCTTTTGTCCCCGGTCTTTTGAAACCCTTGGCATCACTATCTTGGAAGCCGCCATCCACCCCTTGATCCTATTCCCGATGAATTTATTTTTGAACACTCATCTTTTAAGTTCCCACTCCCATTTAGGGACCGACCCGCTTGTTTTCGGTCTTGTGTCGGAAAATAGTGGGCGGTCCAACACTTAGCAACGAGGGAAAGCCGGGCAATACTACCCCCCCCCTTTTTATCATTTTATTTGGTTCTTTATTTTTCTTTCTTTTTGGGTGTTTTTAATATTTTATCCCACTCCCACGATAATTATTATTTACAACGATGTTTTTGGTGGATATTTTAAGTAGGGATCCACCCACAGAGTGAATGCGGTATTTTGGTGCAAGGATCTAGTTTAGCAAATGTTTTCTGTTTTTATTTTTATTTAAAAAAAAAATGTCTTGTTGAAAATAAAAAATGTTTACTTTGAAAATTTTTTGAAAATAAAAAATGTCAAAAACTTGTCTCAATTATCCCCGACCCCCCCCCCCTTCCCCCTTACATAGCGGGCGTCATGCCTAAGGTAAATACATTCCAAAGGATGTAATTTTTATTTAATATAGAAATAAATGTTCCCGCGGAATGTATTTGCCTAAATACATTTTGGCTAAGATCAAAGTGTAGTATCTGTTCCGATGGATACTGCACCCCATAGACTGGTCCTGTGCAGTTCTAGGAGGTCCACCCTCCCAGGCTTTGCCTCCCCTCTTTGGGGAGGAGTAAGTTTATTGCTTACTACCTGAGACGCCCCTACCGGTGAATGCTGACGGGGCTGCCCAGGCAATTTTTAATGACCAGAATGCTCAACTTCTCGAGTGCTGGTTTTTCTAATCCCACTTTCCCGACCTTGTGTCACATCTTACCTTGTGAGAGGTAGATAAATAAATCCTTTTGGCTAAGATCAAAGTGTAGTATCTGTTCCGATGGATACTACACCCCATAGACTGGTATCGTCTTGGCCTTCGGGTTTTGATTCCGCCGGTCTGTGGGTTTGTCTTGCACAGTTCTGGGAGGTCCAACCTCCCAGTCTTTACCTTCTCACATTTTGAGAATGGTCAGTTTATTGCTATCGCCTGAGACACCCCTAGCGAGGAATGCTGATAAGCGTTGGCTTTAAATGTCACAAAGACCCCCGACTCCCACCTTCCCCCTTCCTAAGGGTGGATGCATTCTGGGAATATAATTTTAATTCCCTGAATTAATGTTTCCCGGGATGTATTGCCCTAAATACAATCTGTTCCGATGGATACTACACCCTATAGACCGGTATCGTCTTGGCCTTTGGGACTTGATGACGCCGGTCTGTGGGGCTGTCCTGTGCAGTTCTAGGAGGTCCACCCTACCCGGCGTTAATGCTCCCCCCCCCCCCGCGCAAAATATGATACTGCCGTTTGCAAACAAACTAAGTTGTACGTGCTATTTAACAAAAAACACAGAGAATTTTCAATTTTTAATTTATTCAATACATGCTATATTTTATAAGAAACTAATTGTCCCTACTCGGCGTTACCCGGGGGTGTATTTACTTGCAATTTGTTTTTGTTTTTCCTTTTTTTTTTTTAACTATGCCACTTAAAAAAAAAAATTTTGTTCTAAACAACGGGAAGTAAGTCTGTTAGACGAATACAAAGTCACGTCCTTTTTTCCAAAATATTATTTTTCTGTTCCAAACAAATGAAAGTATATCTGTATAGAGTTATCTTCATTTGAAATGCTTGCGATACGAAAATAATTCCGACCAGAATAAATTATAGATGATCAGACTGAACCGCTTAAGGTCTCTTTTTCTATAGCGGCTCTCGACCTACATCTTTTCTTTTTTCTTTCCACTTTTTAAGGAAATCTATTAATTTACATTAATGCACTGTTAAATCCCGGGCAACACTATGTAGGGACAGCTATGTTATTTAATATATAATGTGTAATAAATATACTATGCTCTTACAAACTTAATTGAAAACTATGTCTTTATTTTATGACATTTTATTGTTTTTAACAACATGCTGCAACAAACCCCTAAAATAATTGGCTAGTCAGAATCAAATATTTGTCAGATTCACAGCTATCGATGACGAAAATCAACAAACTGACTTTACCTTATTATATAGAAGAATAGATAGAAGATAGATAGAAGCTGCAAGTTGCCAGATTTTATATTAAAAAATTCACCAGTGGAAATTTGACGCAATTTAAAATTGGGTCAGATTAACGCACATGCGCTGTAAAGTTTTCTATTAATATGTTGCTACTATTAAAAGCGACTCTCTCTCTCTCTCTCTCATATATATATATATATATATAAAACATTCCCGACAACATTTTAAGTAAGGAGGCGCAAAATAAAAATAAAGAAGTCTCCAGTTGCTGAAACCATTTCTCCGCGTACCTCTGTCAAACTTAAACACACTCCCCGGTCGAGGGTGTTGTAGCTAGCTCTGCTCTCAACTAAAAATAACAGAAACCAACAACACAAAGTCCGCGGCCATATTGCTTCCTTCTGACGTGTCCGTAAATAAACTAGCAATAAGCAATACTTTGATTGTTTGCCAAATACATTTTTCTACTCTAAAAAAAGAATCTTTCTTCCTTCCGTTTTCTGTTTCCTGTTGGTATTGTTTGTTAACATTTATTACTTTAGAAACCGAATAATTCATCGCCCAATTTCTCGTTAGCTACGTAAAAATAGCACGTTGCCATTTTGTAGATGATGTAATGAACTCTTTTTCAAAAAATAACATAGCATAGTATTCCCCGCTAGTCGCAGTCATTATACGGAGACAAAAAGAACAATATCATTTTTAATAACAACAGAGAATGTAGACTGGAATAGGTTAAATATAACTTATTTCTTTAAACTAATTTGTGTTTTTTAGAAGAAAAAAAATGCTAGGCATATTGTGTCTAAAATAGTCCAATGATGACATGTTAAATTTGCTTTGTTCGGGTTGTTTTTGTTTTTCTTTATGTCTAAAGTTAAACATGGTAAACATCTGTAAGAAGGAAAAAACGATGCTTCGGCGTCGGTACTTTTCGGATGTTTACGTAAAATGCCGGACAGTGCCGAATGAAAAATGACTTACCTGCATCCAAAAAAGCACAAACTAGTCAGGATTTACAAGCGGGAGAAAAACAAACAAGGAAATAATTACAGCAAAAAATGTTGTATGAGATAAATATTTATTTTTTTAACGAAGAAATAAGTGTTTAAATTAGAAAGTGTTAACGAAGAAATAACAATGATTCAAATAAGTGTTCAAATTAAAAAGTTAATAAAGTAAGTGTTTTTTTTATAATTTTACGAAAATTATTATTTTTTTTTTTTTTTACTGATTATTGTTACTTTCGTTAGGGTTTGGGGTTAGGGTTTGGGCGGGGTTAGGAATTAGTGTTAGGGCGGGGTTAGGATTTGGGCAGAGTTAGGAATTATGGTTAGATTAGGGTTAGAGTTTTGGCAGGCTCGTTTGCAGATGTAAAAAATTCAGTTATCAAGTTTAGATGTCGTCTGCTTATTCATTTCAATCAGTTATTCATTTCAATCAGTTATTTATTTTCTCACAGTATCACTGACTAACCGCTTCGAGGCTTTCCGGCGTTTTACGCCGGAAAGCACCAACGCCGAGGGACTTTTAGCGCGGGTCCCAATTTAACAAAGTACCGTAAAAACAAAGTCGTGCAGGATGTTCACGCTTCCAAGCTGCCACTCGATTAAAGCTCATTTTTAAGCATATATCTCTATTCATAACTTAGTTTAGCTTGAAATTTTAATAATGACGATTATATATAATCAACCAACCATGATGACTTCCGTTAAACATACAATCGCCTGGTACACTTTCGTTCGGCTTACAACTATAAATAGAAGCCAAGCTAATGATTATAGTAGTTCCTGGCAGACCCTTGTGTTTACATCACATCGATCATGCTGCTGCTACTCTCCCACACATCGTACACATGAAGCTTTGGTCTGCCTATCAAACCGTATAACTCTTAAACCACCATGCGCCATGACAGACATTATACAGTCACTCAGTCAGTAAGAATATTTCTTTTCCACATCCACATTCCTCACACACAATGATATAAATTGTTTTCTCGGTTAATATACACTTTGCTTATTATGTCCGACTTTCTATTTGCTCATTAATTACGCCTAAATACATAACAAAATTAATTGTAGACGTACAGAATGCGCAATATAAGATGCTGCTTGAGGTAGAGATTCCCTTAGGCAACCACTCACCTTCCTCACTGTATTTGCTTTCCGATAATGAAGCTCTTCTTTTCACCATTCAAAATTGAAACATTATTTACGGTTTACAGAATTCATTTCAAACAGTGTCTTCTTTATACAAAAATTAAAATACGGAAGGTCATAATTAGCAATCAATATACGGAATACCATAAATATCAATTAAAATACGGATGGCCATAAGTAGCAATTAAAATACGGAAGTTATTTTTTTTTTCGGAGTTTATCTTCGATAGCTTAATTCCTACAAATTAGATACTTACACTTGCCTTTTTTTTGTTTTTTTTCTAATGCAATCTGATCTCCTTCCGCCTTTATTCTTACTGTTGTGGCCTTGTTAGCGGTCGGAGCAGAGACACACGAGAAGAATTGAATCAACAAATATATTAACAAAGAACATTAGTGCAAAACGTATAAAAATCCGAGGGTTACCAGCGAGACTGTTCGGTCCGACTGTCAGGGCTGTCTCCTGAAATATTGACTTCCCCTAAGAGCAGTACTTGCTGCTATTTATAGCTGGGGCAGTTCATGCGTGTCTGGGTAAATTACCAATTACGAAATTACCAAAAAACAATCCTAAAATAGGAGTTGTGCGGCGAGATGTTTGCTCACAATACATTTACATTTTTGCATGTCGGTACAGTCAGGAAAACAGGGAACAGTGAGGGAGTTCAAAAGCCCGGCAGATCGAGGAAAGAAGCTATTAGAGTAGAAAGCTCTCCAGCATGTAGGGACCTCCACAGTGAATGAATGGGATTTAACTTATTGTCGAGTTGGTCGGGTGTATTTACGTCGAGGGGGCACCAGAGCAGCAAGTTCATCAGATCACATTCCATTGAAGTACTTGTAAAACAAGCACAGGATTGCAACACTGCGGCGATGGGACAAGGGCTGGAGCTTGGTGAATAGTGAGGGACCTATTAAGTTGGCAACTCTTTTTTTACCTTGTCTAAGCGGGAGAGACTGGTGGAGGATGCACCAGTCCAGGTGTGACAACAATACCCCATGCATGGTCGGATTGTGGCTTTGTATAGATATAGGATACTGTCAGGTGTGAGAAGTTTTCTAGCACGGTAGAGAGAGCCCACTTTCCTTGCAGCAGCCTTGGCAATGTCTTCTATGTATTTGTTCCAACTCATGTTACTTGTGAATGTTAGGCCGAGGATTTTGAACGTTGTATTCTCAGGTAGGGTGTTATTATCCATGGTTATCGGTGGTTGAAAATGTTTCTTGTAGTTGCTAAAGAAAAGAAGCTGTGTCTTAGTAGCATTAAATGTTACCATTAGCATCCATTTGTGTCCCCATACAACAACAGACTGGAGGTCATTTTCTAAGGATTCATAGGATTGAGATTTATCCCAACCCTATAAAGTTGACTGACCGAAAACACAAGCCACGCCCCCAAATTCTGTCTAAAAACAAAATCAGAATGTTGTTTCCAGAAACCAGTTCCGAGCATCAACTTAGCAAAATTACAAAAAAAAATAAATGACTGTCACATGGGTTGCTCTCAAATACGTCCACACAACCGCTAATCAGAAAATATAAAACCAGACAGCAGCGACAAAATCTTTTTTTTTTCGGCGCTTAACAGAAGTACACGTCCAGACTCGTCTCACCTTTCTGGGCGCCTCGGGTGACTACCATTCACCATTCAACTCGCACACACATGCTTACACACACTGCTGACAAATGCACACACACAGGCCTACACTCCTTGTCAATTCTCACTCACGCACACACACATTCGTACAACCACACACTGCTAACAAAAGCACACACACACAGAAATGCCTACACACCTTATCAATGGACGCTCGCAGCCACGCACCCACGCACAGCCGTACACTTACGTATCCAGACAAATCTCAACTCACGTGCGCGCATGCACACACACATTCGTAGAACTACGCACTCATAAATTACAGGCATAAACATTTTATTACTTCGCTAACTGAACATTTGTATTTTGTATATATATAAATATTGTGTTCTTTGAATAATGTTTTATTCTTTCTACTTTCATTCAACTTCTATTCTTTTATTACTTTTTTTTGTATAACAATTTTCATGTAAGCGTTGATCTTAGCATCTTCTCTAAGATACAACATGTGTACAAGCTAAGGTCCGCGCTGCTACACATAAATGGCGACCACGGTCGCTACTTAAATAGTGACTCCGGTTGCTATAGATTCAGCTATTGTTTTCCCCACATGTCAAGAGTAAAGTTTGGTGTCATCAGCAAATATACCCATCTCAGACACAATTTTATTTGACTTCAACCAACGCGGGTCTCAATTATAATCGGCTGCAATGAGGCCAGTTGTTTTCAACGCTCCTGTCTGGTGTCGAAGCCAGCTAGCGAAGTAGCAGAGTTCAGTAAATTGGCTGTGAAGAAATGCTCCTCCTCGTGTGTAGTCAGCGCTAGCAACTGAATTCTTTACGCAGAAATGATCTGTCACTCAAAAACATCACCCCTCCTTCTTCACCATTCTCGACCCCCGACAAACAACAGAGTGGTGACGCCGTTTACCCTAAAAAAAACCCATTTAGGCCAGACGTCGAGACTCGACAACTCAAGTGGCCCACCCTTCTAATCTTATACACTCTGCAAGTTATCGAGTTATTTCAAACTATGAGCTGGAGTTTCTGACTGACAGTCGCTACCAACGTAACATTTAATTGGTTAATATTTGCCGTTATTCAAATGTAAAGAGGTTGTAAATTGATTATTCCATTAATTAATTATTGTACCACAGAAAGAGGCTGACGAAAAGTGCAAACTTAAACCTACGTTCGAACGATGCAATTAAAATTAAAAATTACAAGCATAAAATCGAAGGGTCAAATTTAGAATCGAAATGTAATAACGTCGAATTGAAAGGTAGAAACAAAGAATTCAATGTTGCAACGTTAAACTCGAAACGTACAATTGAAAAATTATGGTTATAAGCAAAAATTCGAAAACTATACACTTAAAATAAAAAAGTTACACACTTAAAATCAAACTACAAGAAACCTCTTTAAGCGCCGTTTGCCATGGCAATTAACACCCTACCTTAGAGTCCAACGTTCACAGGTAGCATGAATTGGAACAAATACATAGAATACATTGCCAAGGCTGCTGCAAAGAAGGTGGGTTCCCTCTACCGTGCTAGGAAACTTATCACACCTGACAGTATCCTATATCTATACAAAGCTACCATCCGACCATGCATGGAGTATTGTTGTCACATCTGGGCTGATGCATCGTCCACTAGTCTCTCCATCTTAGACAAGGTAAAAAAAAAGAGTCATCAACTTAATAGGTCCCTCACTATCCTCAAAGCTCCAGCCCCATCGCCGCAATGTTGCATCCTCTTGCTTGTTTTACAAATACTTTAATAGAGTGTGCTCCGATGAACTGGCTGCTCTGGTGCCCCCTCGACGTAAATACATCCGACCAACTCGACAATCAGCTAAATCCCATCCATTCACTGTGAAAGTCCCCAGATGCCTTCTACTCCAATAGCTTCTTTCCTCATGCTGCCGGTCTTTTGAACTCCCTCCCTGCTCTCTGTTTCCCCGACTGTACCGATATGCAAAAATTTAAAACTAATGTGAACAAGCATATCGCTCCACAGATCCCAATTTCGGATGAGACCCCATAACTTTCACCCTAATTCTTTGTAGCCCCCTTACGTCTACAGTTGCAACTTGGCTTGTTTGGGGTGAACTGTGTTAAAAAAAATAAAAAAATGGCCGAATCGAAGAATTACAAGATAACAACATATCATTGGAAATTATAAACTTACAATCTAAATGCAAAATGAAAACTTATGAACTTAGAAACAGCGGCATGCAGGTGGGGGGGGGGGTCCCACGCATGCGTAGTAATATTACTTGTAGCAGTACTTAAAATGGCGGTATGTCGGTCTATTCAGTTTGGGATTGGATCCCGATAGTTTTGCCCGAACTATCTCGATCTGGCAACACTACCCCAATAGAAATGTACACGGTGTACGTGAATAGTTTATGGAATCATATGGAAAAAAATAAACAACACGCAGACATGGCTGTTCGTTCCTGCGTTTTCTCGATCAATTCTCGTCTTTGATTGATTTATATTAACACCGAATAAATAATTTATTACATGTTATATCTGTGTTTATATATAATTCATATTTTCCCATCTCAGAATATTTACAATATTTAAGGGCTTATACTCGAGCCTTGGGCCGGGTATGGAATTAAGATTTGCCTTGGGCATCACCACCCGTCTTAGAAATTGAAATCGTTTAAATAAAAATATCGCACACGAAAGACTTATGGAAATTTTCAAGTTTATATTTTACAAATGTGTTTAGCCTGAAATGTCCATATCTGCGAAATTCGGCTTTATACTGCAGATAAGTAATCAGTTGAAAACACCCTTGTAAACATTTAACATGAATACATTTAAACAGATACAAACCGAACCTGAAAGAACGGGTTCTTTGTGTTCTATTTTTAAACAGATTCAATAAATAGCTTTATCCTGACTCTTATCCTCAGCTTAATCGGGCAAGAAGCCAATGTTACAAGAATATATATATTTTTTAAAATAAACACTTGCAAGTATAGTTCTTCAGTCTGAACTTCCGAATGAACCACCCACTTTCTATTTTGAGTGCCAACAACAGACAATAATCGTGTCTCAGTTACATATTTCCCAAGCGTGCAGGGTTTTGTTTTCGTACCCAAGTTAACCCTAGAATCTGAAATGCTGATTTTTCAAGCCACTGGTTACGGGCTTCTTTGTGTGAAATTAAACTAAGATTTTCATAATCTAATTAATTTTATGTAATATTATTAGGTTTAAACTTAACACAGCCT
The DNA here is from genome assembly GCA_963556195.1 of Sepiola atlantica. Taxonomy (NCBI): domain Eukaryota; kingdom Metazoa; phylum Mollusca; class Cephalopoda; order Sepiida; family Sepiolidae; genus Sepiola; species Sepiola atlantica. Next base: position 219,325,173 of record OY744517.1, read on the forward strand.
CTAAGGCATCGTTGTTTGGTCGACTAGATTTGTAATAATTTGGCATAATTGGACCACAAGACATAAAGAGAGTCAGCCATTGTAGTCAGGAGATAAGCTCCATGCACTCAGCACTTTAACATCACGCGTCCATCGGCTCCAATTACTACCAGACATTGATGAATAAAGTATTGTTAACCTTCTTCCTATCATCTTATTCTTCCCTTAGATCACATATACGTACCCATTGGGAACATAACTGGCGACGAGGTGGCTTAACCACGTGTGGACAAACATATCTTTCTTAAATGATGGATACTCATAGAATACAGTAAAACGTACAGCAGCAAATACCCCGCATGGAAGTATTATGAAAGAGATTTTTCCCATCCACATAACCGCCTTTGGAAACAAAAATTACAACAAAATATGCGGTGACATGTTCACAGAATTTCACACCGGCCGCGGAACTAACTTTTAAAAAATGGTTTTCGCGATTCAAGTCTCTTCTGGGCGTCCTTTAATAAAAAGGCGTAGACTATAAAGTCAGTTTTTCTCAAGAAAATGTCGACCTTCAGAACATGATTGTTACGCAAATTATTTTCCGCCAAGGCATTTTTTTACGGAACGATCTACACTCTTCAACAAATTCTCGTTAAGCAAACGCCACTTATTAACATGCGCATTTAAATTGTTTAAATACAACAAAATGTGAGTCAACTGATTTTGCTGCATGTTCGAACATCGGAATCAAGAAATGTTACTGATTTAGAATCACCCCAATCACAAACATGCAAGTTAAATGCTTCATTTTTGTGTGTCGTCTGAGGTAAAATTCCCAATAGGATTTTGTCCAAAATTGATAAAACCCCTGACATTACTCTCCAACAAGTTTCAGTGGCGCTTGATGAATAAACATGATTCACCAGTGATACAGCAGTCGATGCATTCAAAAACAGACCCTAACCCTAACCCTAACCCTAACCCACATCAGTAGTTTCGAAACACAATAAACAACCATCTAATTGCTGAAATTTTGTTTAATTTGGTCTTTTTAAACAATGTCGCTGTCGTGAATGCAACCGACTGAGACACAAGGAGGCGTAGTGCACATCACCAGGTCGAAAATCGATAACCAACTCAGCATCCACGCAACAAATACAGCCAACACAAGAATTCAAACAGTCTGGTAGTAACTTTTCTTCCCAACCCTCAGTGGAAGCAAAAGTATGTAACAGTATAACTGAATGGTCATTCGGTTCAACTAGAAATCGATACTGCCTCATATCTAACTCTTATATCGCAAACAAAACTACAAAAATTCATAAGTAAATCTTTGCTAACACCATCAAAACATGTGATGCAAAGTGCATCTTAGGATTGCGTCTTGATCACTGGCGAATTGCCACCCATCACAATGAAAAGGTGAGGACAAAATGATGCCCAATACTATTTTTTTTAACATAGTTCACCCCAGACAAGGCAGGCCGCCACTGTAGACGTAAGGGGCTACTGAGAAGAAAGAAAAGAGAGAAGGTTGGGGGGGGCAACCCAAATTGGGATCTGCGCAGCGAGATGTCTGTTTACATTAGTTTTAAACTTCTGCATGTCAGTACCGTCGGGGAAACAGGGGGCAGGGAGGGAGTTCCAGAAGCCAGCAGCACGAGGAATGAAGCTATTTGAGTAGAAAGCTCTCCGGCATCTGGGGACCTCCACAGTGAATGGATGGGATTTAGTCGATTTTCGAGTTGGTCTAGTGAACTTACGTATTAGACTCTAGCCACAACTTGTTTTGATGATTTCATTGATTCTCTGAACCTTCCGGATATTCCATTCTATTCGGTGTGTACGGTGGTACCTATACTTTCATACCCAGAGCGAAAATGATCTTAGATACACATTGAATTTGCAGACTCCATCAATAGCCCTAGTTTCCTGATAGTTGCAGATGGCCACTCAAAATGGCCAGAGATTTTTCCAATGCAACAAATGGATACTTGGTCAATCACCGTAGTTCTCAATTGGTTATTTGGCTAACACGTTATGTCACTGCTGTAGCTCGTGTTGTATTACACAATCCTGTGATGATTGAAGTTAGTTATATTATCCAAAATGGATGAAACATTCGCAATGAAAATCTCGAATTAAATTTAACATTTTAGTAATTTTGTAAGAGATTAGGAAGACCAATAACTTGTAAGACGCCCCTCTTCTATTTATTACTTTTTTTAAAAAGAATATCATGCATCGGTAGGAACATATCCCACTCTCTCGACCAGACAAGTGATGACTGTACAAGTTCACGATTTGTGCCACATGACAGATCTACCTAACGCCATGTGTTCTAAGTGTTTTGTTTTTTTTTACTTCTAGATTTGTTTCCCTACCAAGAGTTTTTGTTTGCTCTACCCAACTATTTGAGACATTAATTGTTTTTAAAAGAAACTCTGAAATAGCACCTGCAGTCATATATATCAACATTTTAGAAGTATGAAAATCTTATAAGTCTTTTTAACGGTCAAAGAGTACAAACGTCAAGGACGTAATAAAGTGTGGCTGGAGGGGCAGGAGGCTGATTGGCGAAGCTGTATCACATATTAGGGAAAAGGAATTGTTAAGATATACTTAGCTTCAAGTTAGTTGGAGGCGACCACTATGACTTTCTTCATGGCCAACCTAGGTAGAGGAAACGCAACGTAAGGTTCTAGAGAGTGGACCATGTAAATAATAAATAATAAATAATAATAAATAGGTTGGCTCCCTCTACCGTGCTAGTAAACTCCTCACACCTGACATTATCCTGTATCTCTACAAAGCCACCATCCGCCCATGCATGGAGTATTGTTGTCACGTCTGGGCTGGTGCATCGTCTACTAGTCTCTCCCTCCTTGACAAGGTCCAAAAAAGAGTCGCCAACCTAATAGGCCCCTCACTGTCAACCAAGCCCCAGTCCCTGTCCCATCGCCGCATTGTAGCATCCTTGTGCTTGTTTTACAAATACTTCAATGGATTATGCTCCGATGAACTGGCTACTCTGGTGCCCCCTCGACGTAAATTCACTAGACCAACTCGACAATCTGCTAAATCCCATCCATTCACTGTGGAGGTCCCCAGATGTCGGAGAGCTTTCTACTCCAATAGCTTCTTTCCTCGTACTGCTGGCCGCTGGAACTACCTCCCTGCCCCCTGTTTCCCCGACGGTACTGACATGCAGAAATTTAAAACTAATGTAAACGGACATCTCACTGCGCAGCTCCAAATTTAGGTTGACTTCCCCAACCTTCTCTCTTGTTTCTCAGTAGCCGCTTACGTCTACATTGGCGGCCTGCCTTGTTTGGGGTGAACTGTGTTTTAAAAAAATGTACCTGATCGAGGGATTAACGATAATGATAAATACGTTGTATTTTGAATCGTCTCCGTTGTCCTTTAACCGAAATAGATTCCATGAATGATATTTAAATTCAAGATGGCTACTTGATAGCACGATGAAACAACTATTAGGCGGACAAGAAAGAATATACAACACAAATTAGATAGGGAAGACGAGTTCTTTTTAGTTTTGAAACATTCAATTGACAGGATATGAAGTAATACCAAAGTATAAAAGACAAATTAGGGAGATTTGCTTCCCGTGGTTTTCTTTCTGTAATGATTTTGCCATCGCCGTTAACCCTTTCCTGTGTTTTTTTTTTCATGATTTAAGCTCTTGTACCATATTTTTGATGGGCAGGAACACAATACCGCAGCCAATATCGTATTGGTGTTATTTCAGAGTCGCCTTCCCAAGGATTGAGAGACTAGTTACTTTCCCAAGGATTATGAGTCTAGCCCCCCCCCCCCCTTGTGTTATTTCAGTGGATTTCCTTCTCCTACATTAGTTGCCTCCCCAAAGATTGAGAGGCGAGTCTAACCTACTAATAACCCGTAACTGGATGGAGGACATATGGGTGCATAATTTTCTTAATGATATTAATGAAAGTGATGCAAGCCGATCAAACTCGAACGCGGTATGCTGAGTTCACAGTCCACACCGATAACCATTACATCAGCGCCATTGTCGTAACCAAGTCACGTGACTAACGGCTACACATTAACAGAAATAATATCTTGGACTGGAATCAGCAATCCTTCACGGTTTACACACAGACAGAGAAAGAAAGAACAATGAAAGACAAGAAACGTTTATTTTACATTTTTATGCAATTGCCTGTGGAAGATACGATTAAGTTTCTCCACTTTTTCCGTATCTACATTTTATTTTCAAGCCCAGTCAAAAAAACAGAGTATCAATGTTTATATAACGATCTGTCAAACACTCAAATATTTGCAGATAGGAATACACTGCACCCAATTTTCTTTCTTTTTTCTTTCTTTCTTTCTTTTTTCTTTCTTTCTTTCTTTCTTTTTTCTTTCTTTCTTTTTTTGTTTCTTTTTGGTTTGTTTGTTTTTTTTTGTTTCTTTTTTTCTATTTTTCTTTTTTTTTCTGTCTTTCTTTCGTCTGAACGACATTCTCCAGCCTTACTGAAATATTATTACAAAGTGATCTTTTTCTGATCGTCAGTGAACAGTAAGATCACCGGACCCAGAGAAGATCGACGCTGCACATCCTTTTCATTTCAGAAAAGGTGAGACTCTTTTAGGGCAGAGTTTACCATTGAGTGATTCCATTCATTTACAAAAAGAACATTTATCAAAAACATTATTATAAACTTTTGCACAGTAGTGCATTGATGCATTTTTAAAATCATCGCTTATAATAATGAGCATGGCAATCGAAATTAATAATGCAATATTTACGAAGTTACAAAAAGTACAAACTTAGAATCAAAAAGTAAAAACTTAAAATCAAACAGTACAAATTTATTATCGGCCTTTCAAGGGCAAAACAGAATCAAAAGTACAAACTTAGAATTTAAGGTACAAACGTAGAATCAAAAGTACAAACTTAGAATTTAAGGTACAAACGTAGAATCAAAAGTACAAACTTAGAATTTAAGGTACAAACATAGAATCAAAAGGTACAAACTTAGAATTTAAGGTACAAACGTAGAATCAAAAGTACAAACTTAGAATTTAAGGTACAAACATAGAATCAAAAGGTACAAACTTAGAATTTAAGGTACAAACGTAGAATCAAAAGTACAAACTTAGAATTTAAGGTACAAACATAGAATCAAAAGGTACAAACTTAGAATTTAAGGTACAAACGTAGAATCAAAAGTACAAACTTAGAATTTAAGGTACAAACGTAGAATCAAAAGTACAAACTTAGAATTTAAGGTACAAACGTAGAATCAAAAGTACAAACTTAGAATTTAAGGTACAAACGTAGAATCAAAAGGTACAAACTTAGAATTTAAGGTACAAACGTAGAATCAAAAGTACAAACTTAGAATTTAAGGTACAAACGTAGAATCAAAAGTACAAACTTAGAATTTAAGGTACAAACGTAGAATCAAAAGGTACAAACTTAGAATTTAAGGTACAAACTTAGAATTTAAGATACAAACATAGAATCAAAAGTACAAACTTAGAATTTAAGGTACAAACGTAGAATCAAAAGTACAAACTTAGAATTTAAGGTACAAACATAGAATTAAAAGGTACAAACTTAGAATTTAAGGTACAAACGTAGAATCAAAAAGTACAAACTTAGAATTTAAGGTACAAACGTAGAATCAAAAGGTACAAACTTAGAATTTAAGGTACAAACGTAGAATCAAAAGGTACAAACTTAGAATTTAAGGTACAAACATAGAATCAAAAGGTACAAACTTAGAATTTAAGGTACAAACGTAGAATCAAAAAGTACAAACTTAGAATTTAAGGTACAAACGTAGAATCAAAAGGTACAAACTTAGAATTTAAGGTACAAACGTAGAATCAAAAGTACAAACTGAGAATAAAAAAGTTAAAAACTTTTAATCAAACGGTACAAACTTGGCTCAAAAGGTACACACTTAGAATCAAAGGTAAAACTTAAAATCAAAAAGTACTTAGAATCAAAAATTACAAACTTAGAATCAAAACATAAAAATTTAAAATCAAAAGGTATGCACTTAGAATCATAATGTACAAACTCAGAATGAAATGGTATGCACTTAAAATCAACAGGTATGCACGTAGAATCAAAAGGTACAAACTTAGAATCAAAAGATACAAATTTTAACTGGTAGTCCATACACTCAAACGCAAAAAGGAATTATTTCACAATGCCTTAGAGTTCGTAATATCACATACGGATATTACGAACAAAGAAATATATATTATATACAAGTGCCAGAAGACAATACTGATCTGTAATGGTGAACAATGGATGAAAAAAAGATTCTACGGATTCGTTTGATATAGCGATGGGTTCGCTGGATTCAGCTGAAATGTCTGATTTGGTGAGACTTTTTATTTTATATATAAGCTTACGGAATCGAGTGTGATTTGCGTTAAGGGTATAATATTGTATAAGGATGACGGCGTAGCTATAATTAGAAATACCAATGCCCCCAAGGCTGAAAGAATTTTTTAAAATTTTATACGAAACTATGAAGGATTTAGGACTTAAAGTTGAAATCACATCGGGAATTAAGATTACCAATTTCATGAATGTAACATTTAACCTTAACCAGGGCAATTATAAACAATATATGAAAGAAGATTGCGACTCTATATATGTTAATCCAAAGTCGAATTGTCCACATTGCGTTATTAAGCATATCCTTGTATCAATTAGTCATAAAATAAGCATTTATTCGTCTCATGAGGAAATTTTTAATAGTAATAGTCATATCTACAACAACGCTTTACAAAATAGTGGTTATGCTAACACCAACATTAAATAACACGACAGAAAGAATAGGGACGCTAGAAGGAAAAATAGAAACCGGAAAATCATCTGGTATACACCCCCGTTTAGTCTGCTAGTCAAATACAAATTTAGACATATGTTACTTAATCTTTTAAATCGACATTTCCCAACAAATATCCCATTACATAAAATATTTAATAAAAACACCATAAAACTAATTTATGGTTGCATAAATCACTTAGAAAAAATAATAAAGAGTCATAATCGACGGATATTAAAAATAATGATAACAATAGAATTGACAACACAAAATATAATAATAACAACATTAATGAATTTAGCTGTCGAAATAAGAGCGAATGCCCGTTGCAGGAAAAGTTCCTAACTAAAAGTATACTATGTCTGGGAACTGTGTTTCCAGAAAACAATCCCAACTTTAAAAAATGTTACATAGAGGATACAAATACTGATTTTAAGGCTAGATACAGAAACAACAAAAGATCATTTAATAACTCTTATGGTACCTACATTTACAGACTACATGAACTCTTCCACGTCACTATAAATACGGGGAGCACATACCTATCGTTGTTGGAACTACCCCAGTCTAATGCAGACAGACGTTCAACCACTCTTTTTATATGTTGTATTTATACTGTCTTCGATATACTTTGTTTTACTTAATCACGAGGTCATGTCGTCTTTCCGGACCCCTTACAGGTCCACAACAGTGACAACGAGGTACATTAAGGGACTTTTATTTGAGAACCTTAAAAAGGACGAACGTGGAGAAACCAACGGCGAAATTACCCAACAACCTCCAAAGTTCTAAATCGGCAGACCAAGAGAAAAAAATCGCGTAAGTTGGATTTTTAGTCAAAGAGATTTCCCTCTTTTGTTTTGTCTTACGAATAAACCAATTTCAAAGAAAGAAGAAAGTAATTATTTCTATTCCGCCACTGTGTTAATTTTTAACAAGAAAGAAATACATTTTTCTTTTCTCTCCAAGAGAGAAAAGAAATACCACCGCCGGAATTATAAACCTTATTTTTACTGTTGACTAAAGGGATAACCGTAAAAACAACTGTTACGTGAAAAAAAAGAAAAAAGGTTTTATACTTTTTCTTTCTTTCTTTTACAACTAATATTACGTTAGCAGCGTAATATAAAAGAAAAAACTTACAAAGATACATTTAAACATGGAAGATTTCAAATCAACTATGGAAGAACTAGTTAAATACTAAAGGCAACAACAACAAAATACCGAAGAAAGACTACTTGAAAAAAATAAAAAACGAAGAAAGACTATTGGAAAAAGATTTAAAAATCGAAGTATTACTACAAACAATATAGAATAGGGATAAAATACCGAGAACAAAAATGCCTTTTCTCAAAATTGACAATTTAACTCATTCCTCTCCCCAGACGAGGATAGAACCACCGCTTCATATTTCAGAAGGTATGAAGATCTATACAAAATGGATTGTGAAAATTGGACAGACTATAAAAAGTTCGTCTACTGATCCGAAAATTAGGCACCACCGAACATACCAAATTCGTAGACTATATTTTACCCCGAAAAAAAATAACAGTTACTTGACTTTTTCTGAAGCTGTTAAACTTTTAACGGAATTATTTACTCCTAAAACTTCTCTGTTCCACAAAAGGTGAAAGTGCATGAACTTAATCAGAAAAGACAGCAAAGACTACGCAACTGGCGCGTCAACCGTTAATAAACACTGTGATGATTTCAAATTAGTTGAATTTAGCGTGTATAACTTTAAATGCCTAATATTCGTACAAAAAAATTTGTATCAGCTGAAGACGCAGAAATCAGACGTAGAGTTCTAAACAAGTTAGAAAGTGAACCAAATTTAACATTACAGAAATTAATCGAAGACTGTTAGAGATTTGTAAGTGGTAAACAAAATTCTAAAGATATTGAAGAATCGGGAATTGCTAACATTAAAATATACGTCAGAAATCACGCTTTAACTTACCTTAAAAACAAGTCAAACCAAAAATAGATATTATTTTTACGCTCCTACACAAACAAGACATCCAAATAAGGAAAAATTACCGCCTAGCCCCTGTTTCCGTTGTGGATCTCTTCATTGGGTTATGGATTGCTCATACCGTTTTAAAACCTGTCTAACTTGTAATAAAAGTTCACATTGCAGAACGAATAAAGAAAATAAAAGTCGGATTAAATCAACAAAAAAACGAGCAGGACGACATAAATATAAGAAAGTACAGGTAAAAATTCTGAATAAAAATGTCAAGTTACAACTAGACACTGGTTCAGACGTGTCGACAATTAATCTGAATACATGGAACAAATTGGATAAACCAACCATGTTAAAAACCAACGAAATAGCCAGAATGGTGACTAGTGGAAAAATTAAATCGGAGGGTGAAATTATTACAAAAAATTGAGAATGTTCGTATTAAAAAAAACACCAACAATTTATTTGGCGCAGACTGGATGCAACAGTTCATTCTATTGGATTTACCAATCAACACATTTTTTCAGAAAATAGAACATCTGACGACCAGAAAAACTAAAAAGTAATTGGAGAAAAACTTCGAGAAAGTTTTATTTTGATAGTCTATGTCTTTGTAAAAAGATGCCAGCAAAATTTGAGCCGAAAGAGAACATTCATTTCCCAGAATACAGAAAGTTAGCATAAACAAATATCTATGCAGACATAACAAAAAAATCCGAACCAACCATTAACAAACAAAAATATCAAGTATGCGAAAACAACCTACAGGGAACAAAAACTGAAGAATTATCCCATTTAATCAATGTGAGAAACTTGTTGCAAGAAATAAAAATAATCATTAAAAACCCAACCACAAGAAAAAGACAACACTCCCCAGGAAGAAGTTATAGATACCATATACGACACTTTCGGCATGCAGATAGCCAAGCAGCCCCAGAACAGCGAGAATCTAAAATGAAACGGAAGTCTGAGACTCTTGAGGTGGTAATGTTTGAGGGGTGTCATGGTACCTAACTTTATGTAACGAGGTTGAAAGGGAGTATCTCCAGACTTTCTGACGTTGAGCCAGCTGCGGTTCGTCATTTGAAGAGACAGCGGGTAGTGTTCTGTGTTTGCAAGCAAGATTAGAAGCTTCAGTAAAGTATGAATTTGGGGAGAATAGGTTTAAGGCTCCCAAAATAACAATATATGTCAATTGAGTTATTGCTCTTTGCAGATTTGCTGTTTGGAGTCTCTACAGTTAGATTGCTCTGGTTGGCAGTCAATTTGCATAGGTGCTGGGGTTATTAGTATAAAAATTTTATTTTTTGGATTGAAGAGTTGATATTGAGAGAGATTAAAGAGGAGTGCAGAATGGTTTAACGCTTTTGAACCCCTTGTTTTTTATTTTCACTGACGGATATATTAAAAAAAGAAACGATACTGAGACTCCTTTGTTTTACTTAATCTCGAGTCCGTGTCTTTTCCGGACCCCTAACAGATCCACAACAATAACCCAGATAATAAAATAATCACCTCAAAATAAAAAAGAATGTAGTACCTGTACTAAAATGGAGCATTCTTAAAAAGGTTTCAACACCTACACTGCACGACTCCACCTGTTTTCTTTGTCTAAGTGAGAAGCTGGCTATTGTTATGTTTTCTGCTAAGAATGGTTTGTTGAATCAGAGAGATGAGATAGGATTTAATTGTAGGCAGTTTAAACAGTTCACCCTAGATAAGTATGGTTATAACTTAGTAAATCCACCATAAATAACCTTAAAATAAAACATGAAAACTAAGGCATCCCTTGATAAGTACAAAACTAATCTCATAAATAATTCTAGTGTAATTGTTTTTAAGTTAACCAATAAATTTGGAGGTTTAACTAAAAATTAAAAATTAATAATACAATCACGTTTTAAGGTTTAGTAGGTTTTAAGTGAATTAGTAAATTAGTTATAATGGGTTAATCAGGCTTTGTAATTAAATTAAATACAGTTAGGATTTTATGTTTGTTTTCCACTTATTTAAATGCGAGGATAAAGAAAGATAGTTGATTTCAAATAGTAAAAACTATTGTACACACTCGTATAATTATAATATGGTTCAGTGGATGTACCACTTTCCGATTGCCAATGATATAAAAGATAAGGTTTTTATAATTTCGAAGTGCAATTCATTAGTCTAATATTCTGATCATAATTTAACTCAGAATAAAGTTTAATTTTTAGTTCATAATTAAATTAGGTAAGTTGAAATCATACGACGTTATAGCGAGGAGAGGTTACTTAATCTAATATGTATGAGTTCTAAACAGCCAGATGTGTTTCAGATTGTAGCTTGTTATTTTCCCTTTTTTCTCTTTTTCCCCCTTTTGATTTTCTGGGCAAATTTCAAAACCGATTTTCGCTTTTTTGACACAGTCTTGAGAAGACTCCTATGCGTTGAAACATGGATTAATTAGTGTCGACTGTTTATTTAATTTATATATATATATATATATATATATATATATATATATATATATATATATATAATATTTATAAATAAATATTAAATTATTTATACCTACAGACGCTAGCGTTTCAAGCTTATTGCTCTCATCAGTGCAGGGAAGTAACAATTTTAGACGGTCGGGAGGCGCGAACCCGGTACACAGAGTCAGCCATATCCACTCGGCCCACGGAAACTGTCACGTAATTTAGGGAAATTAAGATCTATATGTACCTAGAAGCGGGCACAAATAGAGAGAGAGAGAGAGATAGAGAGAGGGAAAAGAGAGTAGTCCAGTATCAGTGCAGTTCCAACGAGAGAAAAGTATATATGTAAAGAAGTAAGGCTACCAACATTTGTAAAAAGATTTTTTTCAACATTTATTTATTTTGTTGTTGTCGTTTTATCATTTTATATAACGCGTTTCAAGAGATATGTAAATCCAATCAACAACGTTTAACTGAATAAGTCATTAAAACATTTGTCAAGTAATAACAACAACAAAGATGACAAACCATTGTCGATCATTTAAAAATTAACGCTTGACTGAATATCGAAAGTGATTAATTAGTATTGACGTCAGTAACATTCTTAAAAACGGAATCGCATGCTTGACGTCATCCCAACTGAGGTAGTTGTATCATCAGCAACTTGGGGTTTATTTGCCCTGATTGGGTACCCTGGAGAAAGGGTCCGATGTTTTAAAGACCCAAAACTACTGATGTATTGTTAAAGCGTATTTTGATAGCACCCCCCCCACACACACACACACATATATATATATATATATATAAAATATGGAACTAAAAGTATACTTTTAGAGGATAGAATGTATAGTGAAATGGTTTAAGCTCAATATACGAGAAAGAGCAATTATAAAGATAGATGAAAGAAGAGAGATACAGATGTACGAATGACAAATCTATTTCAACTTCGATTGTTCAATGCAAGGTGTACTCGGTAAAAGCATGTTTATTATTCTTTCCTTAAGCCAAGACTTTTCAAAGATTAAAATCTTATCATCAGAGGAATTATATAGATGGATAAGTTGGTAGTGAAAAAGTCAAAATTTAAAATTAAAAAAAATATAAAGTAATGGAGAGTAAGAGTATGCATGTAAAAAAATATGGAGTCTGTCCAGTTGGTGAATGTCCGTTGTTAAGTTGCCCGGTGAAAGGAGATTTAAAGAGGATAAAAAGGGGTTTCGTGAAGGCAGCGTTGAAAATGTTCAAAATGAAGTAAATCCAATAGAAAGATGTTTAGTTCAATCGTAGATGGAACGCACTTATTCTGATGTAATTTTGAGAATTAGGACCATTTTAAAATACTTCCGTGGACCGAGAATGAAAGTAGTTTTTGAGTTTGAAATTAAACGCAGGCAGTCGGGAATTTAAGTAGTGACTTTGATCGTTTCTAAAAAAAATAACTGCCTTATACGTTTCGAGCATTACACATATTTTGGTGGTAGGCAGAAACAACTGTATGCAAATAAAAACCGAGTTTTTTGTGAATTTGTGAGAATTTGTTCCCTACATTTACTGTGGTTTCTCTCTCTCTCCCTCTTTCTCTCTCTTTCTCTCTCCCTCTCTCTCTCTCTCTCTCTCTCTATATATATATATATATATATATATATATATATATATATATATATATATATATATATATATATATATATATATTATTATTATTATTATTAGCTATACAAAAACGCCACACTTTGAAAATAAATGCAAAACAAAAATGAAAGTATATATATATATATATATTATTATTATTATTATTATTATTATTATTAATATTATTATTATTATTATTATTATTAGCTATACAAAAACGCCACACTTTGAAAATAAATGCAAAACAAAAATGAAAGTATAAATATCCTAGGCAACGCTGAGTCGGGACAGATAGTGATTTATAAAATTGTTAAGTAAAAAATACAGTAATCAGATGAAATAGTACCTTAGATTCAAGGTTTTAATCACTAGCGTCTATGGTGTCTTCAATTAATTTAGACGAAATAGTTTAGATATTCCAACGGTCCTATACTATACTGGAAACTTATTTTTTTAAATTAACCAAAATACTCCAAAGCAACGTCGGATAGGGACAGGTAGTATATCTATATTATTTAAACTTCCCTTGTAAAATTCCTACGTGGAGCTATCAAAATTAAGTCAGTTTTCACCCTGCATAGAAAAAAAAACTGAAGCTCAATCTTTCTCGTGCGATAGAACAGAACTTAATATATCAAATCAAAAGTGAAATCAAATTTATTAGTGCAACAAGCCATGTAAAGAAACAGGTAGAAGATATTTACATCCATATACAGAATTCTGAATGTTTGTCCTTTAAAAATAGATATGGAAAACATTTGGTAGGGTTAGGATTAGGATTAGGGTTAGGATTAGGGTTAGGGTTAGGGTTAGGGTTAGGATGAGCGTTAGGGTTAGAGTTAGGGTTAGGATTAGGGTTAGGGTTAGGGTTAGGGTTTAGGGTTAGGGTTAGGGTTAGGGTTAGGGTCAGGATTAGGGTTAGGATTAGGGTTAGGGTTAGGGTTAGGGTTAGGATTAGGGTTAGGGTTAGGGTTAGGGTTAGGATTAGGGTTAGGGTTAGGATTAGGGTTAGGGTTAGGGTTAGGGTTAGGGTCAGGATTAGGGTTAGGATTAGGGTTAGGGTTAGGATGAGCGTTAGGGTTAGAGTTAGGGTTAGGATTAGGGTTAGGGTTAGGATTAGGGTTAGGATTAGGGTTAGGATTAGGGTTAGGGTTAGGGTTAGGGTTAGGATTAGGGTTAGGGTTAGGGTTAGAGCAGAAACACGGACAGAGAATGTTGCCTTTCTTCTACTGAGACGAAAACGACGGTGGTACATCTTTTGTGGGTGTCTTTTTTTTGTTTTCTTTTTTTTTTTAACATAGTTCACCCCAAACAAGGCAGTACGCCACTGCAGACGTAAGGGGCTACTGAGAAAAAGGTTGAGAGTTTTTTTTTTATTTTTAAAGTTTTTTTTAGGGGTGGGGCAACCTAAATTGGGAGCTGTGCAGCGAGATGTCTGTTTACATTAGTTTTAAATTTCTGCATGTCAGTACCGTCAGAAAAACAGGGAGCAGGGATGGAGTTCCAGAGTCCAGCAGCATGAGGAAAGAAGCTTTTGGAGTAGAAGGCTCTTCGACATCTGGGGACCTCCACAGTGAATGGATGGGATTTGGCAGATTGTCGGATTGGTCTAGTAAATTTGCGTTGTGGGGGCACCAGAGCAGCAAGCTCATCAGAGCACAATCCATTGAAGTACTTGTAAAACAGACACAAGGAAGCAATAGACTGTGATTTGGCGCTGAGGTAAAAAGAACTCATTAAATGGAAGATTTCAATTCCTGTTGATGGTGCACGTCCGAATCGTCTCCTCGCATCCTCAGCTGCTCAAGTGAGAACAGATTTAGTCTTTAAAGCTGCTCTTTCTACGTAAGTGTGGAGAGTCCCATCACTATTCTGGTTGCCAACCGTTGAATACGTTCCAGGTGTTCTATATCTTTTTCGAATACATGTAGGTTTTAAGTGGCATTTAAGCTAAGTTCAAGAAAGAACAGTTCATGGCAAATCAATTTACGATCGTGTCAAAAAGAAAACACGTTTGTCGTCAGCAAAGAAGAATAAGAAAACATAGTTATCTCCCTTACTCTTAAAATAATTCCTTCTCTGTTACGTTTATTTGGTTATTGAAAAACAAAAAAACAAAAAAACAATTTGTCTCTTTATTTTTAATTAGCTGTGCCTGTCCGACGCTGCCCGGGATGCAATGAAGTCATTTAGTTTGTCATCTTTTTTATTTGCACAATTTTTTTAAAACTTAAATGAAAGTGAATAGAAATAAAATTTAGTTGTAAGGAAGACAACTCTTTTTATATTATTCAATTAAAAATATGATTTATTCTCCTTGCTGATTTTGATTTTTCGGTCATAATTGAAAAAATGTTTCCATTTTATCAATCGTCTGAGCGGGACTACATCATTTTTTAAATAAAATGTAATGAAATACGTTATTATAGTACTAATAACATGATATAACAATAACAAATGAAAATTCGCTCTTCAGAACCAAAGTTTGATATTCAGCTTAAATGCTATTTAGGTCCAACTTTGAAAATCCCATTAGATAACTTTATTTGTTAGATTAATTCTATTTACTC
Source organism: Sepiola atlantica (assembly GCA_963556195.1). Taxonomy (NCBI): domain Eukaryota; kingdom Metazoa; phylum Mollusca; class Cephalopoda; order Sepiida; family Sepiolidae; genus Sepiola; species Sepiola atlantica. The sequence goes on from OY744517.1 coordinate 219,340,621, forward strand.
AAGACTGATTTAATGTTACCCTTTTTTTGCTCCGGACATGTAAAGTATACAATGATGGGAAATAAGTATCTCTGTGTCAATGACAGTTTTGCAGTTGCCATTATTTCATTCCATAATCGAGAAATTAAAAACGTATTTTTTGTTTTTACAGGAACGTATTTGTTCTAATGACACATTAAAAAATATTTATAAAAAGAATGAGTTAAATATATAATAATAAAATTACTGTAAAAATAATCCATTGTTCAGGATTAATAAGCAGACGGTTACATCATAGCAAACCCATTGGCAGACCCAAGTTGACTTGGGAGGACGTAGTCAAACGTGATAGGAAGGCCATGGGTATGGATTCCATCAAGCCTTGCCAAAGACAGGAGTGGAGAGGAAGACTTAGATTTCGAGACTAGACAATCAGGCCCCACCCTCATCAGAGGATTAATTGTGGCCTGATTCAACAAATAAACCAGTTGATGATGATGATGATGATGATGATGATGATGATGATGATGATGATGATGATGAAAGTAATCCACCGCTGATTGCATTTAAGTGAAACAACATTGTAAGTAGTTGTTAAAAATGAAATTATTTTTACATGATATAAAGTCATTGTAATGAAGAAATATTCTACTATTTATCATAAACAAAAGAAATTCTTACATCATGTCTGTAGAACGGAAATTAATTCCATATCTGCAGATTTTTGAAAAATTCGTTTTTTTACAATTTTCTTAATTATTTTGATTGAGTTTGCCTTAACTTCTGAAGAGTGGTTCGGGGAGCCTTTTTGATATGCATCCGAGTTTTTTCTCTGGACACTTAACTTCTAAATTATCTGTGAATCAAGTTTTGGCGTATATCACCTACATAGCGCCATTGACGTTTTTAGTATTTTTCTGAACATTTTTTGCATTGTATTTTTTTTTATCTAGTAATTGACTCTGAAAACGGGATGTTCATGCGGCAACTTGGATTTGTTCAAATATTCTCTGAATTGTTTACAGAAACATGTGTAAGATTTATTTTGCTCAGAAATTAACATAAGACTCTGATCTGTGATTTTATTTATTTATAGCTCTAACGCATTTTTTTTAAGATTAAAATATTGAGCTTCATTTTACTTTGGGAATTGATTCTCATAACAATCGATCAGAACAATATAAAATAATTATTTTTTATATTATCACACACACACACATATATGAATCCGTGATTAATCAAGAATATGTAAACCACATCATCAAACACAATCTACTTAGTGACAAGCAATATGGATTTCGTCCTGCAAGATCAACAGCTGACGTGCTGACTGTAATATTGCACAGGTTCAGTTAATCTATCGACAGAGGGTTTGTTTGTAGGGCGATTGCTCTTGATATTTCAAAGGCCTTTGATAGGGTCTGGCACAAAGGTTTGATTCACAAGCTTGGTAGATATAGAATTTCTGGAAATGTCCATCAACTCCTTTCTCTCAGATAGGTCCATAAAAGTAGTTGTTAATAGGCAGAAGTCAAAAGCACATAGTATCAATTCGGACGTGCCTCAAGGATCCATACTGAGCCTATTTCTGATTCTCTCTTTTGCGACCTAGAGCATGTAATGTTGAAAAAGTGGTTTGTTACTTTTAATATCTGTAAAACACAGCTACTTTCCTTTCATTACTAACGCTCGGCTCCTCACTTTTCTCGATTTGAAATTAAATGCTCTATCTATCTATCTATCTATCTATCTATCTATCTATCTATCTATCTATCTATCTATCTATCTATCCATCTATCTCTAGATCTCTATCTATCTATCTATCTATCTCTAGATCTCTATCTATCTATCTATCTATCTATCTATCTATCTATCTATCTATCTATCTATCTCTAGATCTCTATCTATCTATCTATCTATCTATCTATCCCCCTGCTTTTATAAACTTCTATGACTAAACTTCACTCCAGACCTAAAATGGAAGATTACGTTGCAAAAAAATGATCGGGTCTTTTTACCACTCTAAAAACTACCTCACTCCTGACGCAAACAATCTTGCCACATCTGTACAAGAACCAGATACATCCTAAGATGTAGTACTCCTGCCACATCTGGGCAGGTGCCGCTTGGAGCACTCTCTCATACCTTGACAGAGTACAGAATCAAGTTTGAAATCTAGGGGGAGATGATCTATTTCTCTTTCCTACAGCCCCTTTCTCACAGAAAAGAAGTTGCTAGTCTTTCTCTACTCTATTGTCATTTTCATGATAGGTGCTCGACTGAGCTCCAATCTCTCTTCTCTGTAAAGAATTCACAGCAATATCTCTTCTAGCATCAACCCCTGTAAAGAATTTTTTTTCTTTCTCTGTGTATCTAAAACTAAATAAAACTACCATGAGCAAAGTTTCTTTCCAAGAACTACCCGTCTGTGTAATACAATACCTCGGGGCTGCTTCCCAGCTGAATACAACATGGTCATTTTTAAATCCAAAGTTAACAAACTTAAATAATCAAATCGTTTCTAATTGTTCATCGTTATCATCAGATGGCCTTCGGTTCAAGCCTTGATAAGTGGTGACTCATTAGTATAATATATATATATATATATATATATATATATATATATATATATATATATATATATATATATATGAAGAAGAATGGAAAGGAGTTAGAGAAGCAAAAGCCAAATCAAAATTCAATTCAAATGCTCAGAGCAAGCTATATTCCGCAAAAAGGCAATTTATTCAAGTTAAATTTTCCTTAAGCCAGGCTTTTCAAAGATCAAAATCTTATCATCAGAGGAAGTTGCTGGGATAGATAAGTTGGCAATGGCCAAGATTTAAAATTTGAAAAAAAGAAATAAAAGTTGTAGGGAAAGAAAACGCAGGGCAAAACTCTGCCCGAATGCAAGCAAATGTCCGACTGCTAAAAAGTCTGGTGTCGAAAAGTCCAGCGGAGAGAATAAGGTGTAGATAGGTGGGTCATTAACGGCACAATAAATAATGAGAGAGGATTCAAAGTTAAAATCCAAGATGCCACAACTTCAGGTACGGCGAAAATAGAAAATCCAAAAGAGTAAAAAGTCCAATAAGAGGTACGTTCGTGGAAGCAGGTAGGCTCAGAGAAGATTGAGGTGGAAAATAGTCGCCATTAAAAGTACTTCCTGGGCAGAGATAACAATGGAGAGTGTTTTAAAGTGGGAAAAAAATATATATGTCATGTTGTTTGGATGAACGGCCATCGAGTATAACCTGGATCTTTCTTTTGGTTAGGAAGGATCTAATTATATTAAATATTCTTTCAGTAATACCATATGAGTTAATTTAATGAGAAGATCTTTATGCCATACCTTGTCAAAGGCTTTGGATATATCAAACGCTACCGCCCTAGCTTCACCTGCCTTGTCCAGTGTATGGTATATGCGTTCAGAGATGTTAAGATATCAGCAGGATTCAGCAAGGCATTTGTTGTAGAGTTTGGAGAGGACATGGGCCAGTTCAGCAGACCATTCTTTTGTTACTATTACTGGTATAAGATCAGACCCGCATACTTTGGAGGTGTGAAGGTTTTTTATGATGTCCCTGACATGAGATAAGGTGATGACAATGGGAATTTAGGTAGAGAATGGTTAACTGATTCTAAATTAGAGTTTAAGGCGAAACGCTGAACAAGTAGTTCAGCCTTATCAATTTCCGTGCAAACGACATAATTGTGGTTTGATAGTGGGGGAAATGTTGATTGTCGATTGTTCACCACACTATTGAAGATTTTCCAGAAATCATCTCTGTATACCTTCTCTTTGCTTACAATTTTTTCTTGACGCTATAATTCAAGAGTCCTTTAATCCAGGATTTAAACTTGAATTTAATTAATGTGGTTCCTTTTAACCTTTTTAATCCTTAAACTCATTTTCTTTCCCTAATTCCTTTAGAAGACACATCATTAAACCCCAAAACAGTAACGGCCAAATATACGATACTCATAATATTGACTCACGGGACTTATATGGAAATATTATTTTATTTTTTTTTATATCTCTTTAAATCTTCTCCGGTTTAAATCTCAACTGTTACTTTTCACTCTCCCCTTTTTTTACAAACCTTATTAAACCTTCCTTACACTAAATTTAAACAAACATACATAACACTCTAAGCAAATAACGTGTCCAAACGAGAGTGACACGTGACTTCACATTTCCGAAACAGATGACAACAGAAGCTGAAGAGAGCCAGATGGCTAAGTCCTTCTGTGCTTGAAACCGACGGTACGAATGTTGTACTAATTTTTCTGTACCAATATATATATATATATATATATATATATATATATATATATATATATATATATGGGAAATGAAAAAAGAAAAACCAAAAGATAGTTGTTTATGTATTCATCGACGTTTCGTCTTTATTGTAAGACTTCCTCAGGATGATAGTTTGAAGAAAAATGTCATGCAAGTACATAGAAGTTTGGGGTTGACATGATGGTGAGATGAAGGGATATAGCAGCCGTGGCTACTATAAAACCCAGAGAGTCCAGGAGGTGAGAGTCAATAATCGAGAAAGATTCGAATGAATATGAAAAACCTTAAGTGGACAAGATTGAGACAGCTATAAAATTGAGAGGGGTGAGGATATTATTGAAATGGTGGGAGAGATGAAAGGGGGCTGAGATTTTTGCTGTGGTGAGGTGTGGCATGGATTTTGAGAGGCCACACACACATATATATATATATATATATATATATATATATATATATATATATATATATATATAGAGAGAGAGAGAGAGAGAGAGAGAGAGAGAGGGGGGGAGAGAAAGAGAGAGAAAGAGAGAGAAAGAGATACAGAAACATAGTGGTAATGATGCAATAACGACTAGTTGTTTGAAGTGTCTGAGTAAATATTAGCTTGGCAAGTTAGCATATAAGATATGGGAGATATTTGAAACATTTGTTTAAGAACAAAAAATGGAGACATCATATATGCTATTAAGTACGATATTTCCTTGTGATCATCGTTCCAGACAGAACACCCACATTACAGCCATTGCACTAACCGGTTGGGGTATTTCCTTGACACCCACAACAAATGCCAGTATGGCATAAATAATATCCGAATAACGCCCATCGGGCCATTGACCCAGATTATTAATGATTTTTTGTCATATTCGCCTTTCTGTTTATAACGAATAGTAAAAATAAAACTAGGGGTGGGACGTAATGGGTGAAAATTTCAGATTCATGCGAGTAGTATTTTTTTGTGTTCATTTATACATAAATAACACTAAACAATCAAACATTTTGAAAATTTTGCAAAATTCAGAAGGCCAAAAATAACTAATTGGCTAATTTGGGCTATTTTTCACTAGTTTTTGGCTATTTTACATTCATGAAAACTCTTTCACAGCATGAAAATGGTCCTAAATTAAAGTACTATATCAGATTTAACCATCTATATCCATTCATAGCTTTTGAGGATGTTTTAGGAACTGCAATGTCGCATGAAACCACTTTTTCACCGAAAAATGATGGATTTTGAGTCCCGTGGAGCCCTAACGACTATTTTTGGCCTGCACCTTCTGAAGTTTGCAAAATTTTCAAAATGTTTGATTGTTTAGTGTTATTTATGTATAAATGAACACAAAGAAATACTACGCACATTAATCTGAAATTTTCACCCATTACGTCCCACCCCTAATAAAAGTTGAATTTAGTTCTAGATTTAAGTTGGTTTGCAAATCAAAGAAGATAACTTATCAGTGATGGCTCCTAAATAGATGATGTGTAACTGCAGCATCCCTACTCATATATAGACATAATTTATTTATTTATACTTGTACCTCGTGAAATACAATCCCACTCCAGCTATGGGTAAAATTGCAACTGGTGTTCAATAATTTTTCTAATTTTTTTAGATAACGATTGATAATTTGTTTGATTTGGATTATTCAGACTACTGTTCTCATATTGGATGTGATTCTCAGAACGTTTCAGCCGATGTAACCTCCAACTTTCTTTCAAGTGTGTCTTGTCAAACTCATGAATCCGTACATAATTTCGAACTGAACCTTTTATTGAATCCACGGGGGTAGATTGTTCTCATTCCATCAGCCATGACCAGCTAGGTAACTAATTTATATTCGATTCGACAGAAAAGTTCCTAAGTATGAAAAGATGCACCTGAAGACGGTTAGAGGTTACATCGGCAGAAACGTTGTGAATATAACAACCTAGATGAGAATAGTCATCCAGACTAGTGGACCAGTATCATCAAAAATGATGGAATGCTTTTCTGTTTATTATATGTTTCTGTTTATTATATGTTTCTGTGCTATGCAATTGTTTTTTTTAATTATTACTGAATCCTACATTTGTCAAGCTTAGACATTCAGAAAGTTATTAAAAACAGAAAAACATTATAAAAAGAAATTAAAGAATTAAATACACACAATTCGTATAATTAAATTCGTTTGGCATAAACAGTTCTTGTCCTACATTTAAATTTAAAAAATACTAAAATTCTGAAGTATTTTTTTTAGTATTATACTCTTATTTAGTATCGATTGAGAATTAAACCTTCAACCACCAGAAAACTGTCACTTAGAACTGATTATTACTTAGCACTTTATCCGTTGTGCCATGTGGATTAAATAAAGGTTTCACTTCGAAATTCCATACAGATTGCCGAGTTCGACATAAAGATTCACAACTTCGACAAGACGCACCCGAGGAAGGTCGGAGGTTACATCAACGAAATTTGGTGAGAATAACATCGAAAATGATAATAATCCAAATAAAAGAAATTATGTTCAATTAATAATAAATTATGTTCAATTAATAATAAATTATGTTCAATTAATAATAAATTATGTTCAATTAATAATAAATTATGTTCAATTAATAATAAATTATGTTCAATTAATAATAAATTATGTTCAATTAATATGGTAACGAAACGGGAAATGTTTAATGAATACATCATGCCTGTTATGCCATATGGTAGCGAAACATGAGCACTTAATAATGCAGCAATAGAAAAGCTAAGAGTGGCACAATGCAAAAATGGAACACATTACGCTCAGCATCAGTCTACGAGAAAGAAAAAGAAACGGAACTGGAGTTATTCAGCGGCTCCGATTTAATAAATGTAGACGCCTCGTGTTACGACCAAACACTGACGAACAAAGACGACTCCCTGCCTCTCTAAGATACAAGAATACGAGACAGTATTGGACCAACGCATTTGGTTATCCATTTTATATGATAATAAATGGGCAGGTCACCTTTCAAGATATACAGACAACAGGTTGGCATTTAGAGTGAGAGAATGGACCCCGAGGCAATGGAAAAGACCAAGAGGAAGCCAAAAACCCGTTGGAGAGACAACCTCGACTCGACAGCAGACTGGGTCCTACATGGCCATGCCTAGCTACGGGCAAAACAAGGTGGAAGGAAACCAAGGAGAATGTCCTTCTCCACGATTGATAAAAACTGTTAATGATGATGAATTTTAGATATTGAATCGTTTACAATAAGTATTGTTTTTTGGCATTAAATAATCCTACAAGAATGTTATGACGTCAAACAGACACACCAAACGAAGCCTGTCAACAATTAAAGGCATACGCTTAGTTTGTAGCATTACCTCCCTTTCCAACGCATTCATACACACATACATACACCAGAGGACGTTCAGACCTAACTATCTTCCTTTTCACCACGTTAAGGCCGCTAAGACCGTGGACTATAAAAACTGAAACATTCCACGCATTCATACACACATACATACACCAGAGGACGTTCAGACCTAACTATCTTCCTTTTCACCACGTTAAGGCCGCTAAGACCGTGGACTATAAAAACTGAAACATTCCACGCATTCATACCCACATACATACACCTGAGGACGTTCAGACCTAACTATCTTCCTTTTCACCACGTTAAGGCCGCTAAGACCGTGGACTATAAAACCTGAAACATTCCAAGCGTTCATACACACATACATACACCAGAGGACGTTCAGACCTTACTATCTTCCTTTTCACCACGTTAAGGGCGCTAAGACCGTGGACTATAAAAACTGAAACATTCCACGCGTTCATACACACATACATACACCAGAGGACGTTCAGACCTAACTATCTTCCTTTTCACCACGTTAAGGCCGCTAAGACCGTGGACTATAAAAACTGAAACATTCCACGCGTTCATACACACATACATACACCAGAGGACGTTCAGACCTAACTATCTTTCTTTTCACCACGTTAAGGCCGCTAAGACCATGGACTATTAAAAACTGAAACATTCCACGCGTTCATACGCACATACATACACGAGAGGACGTTCAGACCTAACTATCTTTCTTTTCACCACGTTAAGGCCGCTAAGACCGTGGACTATAAAAACTGAAACATTCCACGCATTCATACACACATACATACACCAGAGGACGTTCAGACCTAACTATCTTCCTTTTCACCACGTTAAGGCCGCTAAGACCGTGGACTATAAAAACTGAAACATTCCACGCATTCATACACACATACATACACCAGAGGACGTTCAGACCTAACTATTTTCCTTTTCACCACGTTAAGGCCGCTAAGACCGTGGACTATAAAAACTGAAACATTCCACGCATTCATACGCACATACATACACCAGAGGACGTTCAGACCTAACTATCTTTCTTTTCACCACGTTAAGGCCGCTAAGACCGTGGACTATAAAAACTGAAACATTCCACGCATTCATACACACATACATACACCAGAGGACGTTCAGACCTAACTATCTTTCTTTTCACCACGTTAAGGCCGCTAAGACCGTGGACTATAAAAACTGAAACATTCCACGCATTCATACACACATACATACACCAGAGGACGTTCAGACCTAACTATCTTCCTTTTCACCACGTTAAGGCCGCTAAGACCGTGGACTATAAAAACTGAAACATTCCACGCATTCATACACACATACATACACCAGAGGACGTTCAGACCTAACTATCTTCCTTTTCACCACGTTAAGGCCGCTAAGACCGTGGACTATAAAAACTGAAACATTCCACGCATTCATACACACATACATACACCAGAGGACGTTCAGACCTAACTATCTTCCTTTTCACCACGTTAAGGCCGCTAAGACCGTGGACTATAAAAACTGAAACATTCCACGCATTCATACACACATACATACACCAGAGGACGTTCAGACCTAACTATCTTCCTTTTCACCACGTTAAGGCCGCTAAGACCGTGGACTATAAAAACTGAAACATTCCACGCATTCATACACACATACATACACCAGAGGACGTTCAGACCTAACTATCTTCCTTTTCACCACGTTAAGGCCGCTAAGACCGTGGACTATAAAAACTGAAACATTCCACGCATTCATACGCACATACATACACCAGAGGACGTTCAGACCTAACTATCTTTCTTTTCACCACGTTAAGGCCGCTAAGACCGTGGACTATAAAAACTGAAACATTCCACGCATTCATACACACATACATACACCAGAGGACGTTCAGACCTAACTATCTTCCTTTTCACCACGTTAAGGCCGCTAAGACCGTGGACTATAAAAACTGAAACATTCCACGCATTCATACGCACATACATACACCAGAGGACGTTCAGACCTAACTATCTTTCTTTTCACCACGTTAAGGCCGCTAAGACCGTGGACTATAAAAACTGAAACATTCCACGCATTCATACACACATACATACACCAGAGGACGTTCAGACCTAACTATCTTCCTTTTCACCACGTTAAGGCCGCTAAGACCGTGGACTATAAAAACTGAAACATTCCACGCATTCATACGCACATACATACACCAGAGGACGTTCAGACCTAACTATCTTTCTTTTCACCACGTTAAGGCCGCTAAGACCGTGGACTATAAAAACTGAAACATTCCACGCATTCATACACACATACATACACCAGAGGACGTTCAGACCTAACTATTTTCCTTTTCACCACGTTAAGGCCGCTAAGACCGTGGACTATAAAAACTGAAACATTCCACGCATTCATACGCACATACATACACCAGAGGACGTTCAGACCTAACTATCTTTCTTTTCACCACGTTAAGGCCGCTAAGACCGTGGACTATAAAAACTGAAACATTCCACGCATTCATACACACATACATACACCAGAGGACGTTCAGACCTAACTATCTTTCTTTTCACCACGTTAAGGCCGCTAAGACCGTGGACTATAAAAACTGAAACATTCCACGCATTCATACACACATACATACACCAGAGGACGTTCAGACCTAACTATCTTTCTTTTCACCACGTTAAGGCCGCTAAGACCGTGGACTATAAAAACTGAAACATTCCACGCATTCATACACACATACATACACCAGAGGACGTTCAGACCTAACTATCTTCCTTTTCACCACGTTAAGGCCGCTAAGACCGTGGACTATAAAAACTGAAACATTCCACGCATTCATACACACATACATACACCAGAGGACGTTCAGACCTAACTATCTTCCTTTTCACCACGTTAAGGCCGCTAAGACCGTGGACTATAAAAACTGAAACATTCCACGCATTCATACGCACATACATACACCAGAGGACGTTCAGACCTAACTATCTTTCTTTTCACCACGTTAAGGCCGCTAAGACCGTGGACTATAAAAACTGAAACATTCCAAGCATTCATACACACATACATACACCAGAGGACGTTCAGACCTAACTATCTTCCTTTTCACCACGTTAAGGCCGCTAAGACCGTGGACTATAAAAACTGAAACATTCCACGCATTCATACGCACATACATACACCAGAGGACGTTCAGACCTAACTATCTTTCTTTTCACCACGTTAAGGCCGCTAAGACCGTGGACTATAAAAACTGAAACATTCCACGCATTCATACACACATACATACACCAGAGGACGTTCAGACCTAACTATCTTCCTTTTCACCACGTTAAGGCCGCTAAGACCGTGGACTATAAAAACTGAAACATTCCACGCATTCATACGCACATACATACACCAGAGGACGTTCAGACCTAACTATCTTTCTTTTCACCACGTTAAGGCCGCTAAGACCGTGGACTATAAAAACTGAAACATTCCACGCATTCATACACACATACATACACCAGAGGACGTTCAGACCTAACTATCTTTCTTTTCACCACGTTAAGGCCGCTAAGACCGTGGACTATAAAAACTGAAACATTCCACGCATTCATACACACATACATACACCAGAGGACGTTCAGACCTAACTATCTTCCTTTTCACCACGTTAAGGCCGCTAAGACCGTGGACTATAAAAACTGAAACATTCCACGCATTCATACACACATACATACACCAGAGGACGTTCAGACCTAACTATCTTTCTTTTCACCACGTTAAGGCCGCTAAGACCGTGGACTATAAAAACTGAAACATTCCACGCATTCATACACACATACATACACCAGAGGACGTTCAGACCTAACTATCTTCCTTTTCACCACGTTAAGGCCGCTAAGACCGTGGACTATAAAAACTGAAACATTCCACGCATTCATACGCACATACATACACCAGAGGACGTTCAGACCTAACTATCTTTCTTTTCACCACGTTAAGGCCGCTAAGACCGTGGACTATAAAAACTGAAACATTCCACGCATTCATACACACATACATACACCAGAGGACGTTCAGACCTAACTATCTTCCTTTTCACCACGTTAAGGCCGCTAAGACCGTGGACTATAAAAACTGAAACATTCCACGCATTCATACACACATACATACACCAGAGGACGTTCAGACCTAACTATCTTCCTTTTCACCACGTTAAGGCCGCTAAGACCGTGGACTATAAAAACTGAAACATTCCACGCATTCATACACACATACATACACCAGAGGACGTTCAGACCTAACTATCTTCCTTTTCACCACGTTAAGGCCGCTAAGACCATGGACTATAAAAACTGAAACATTCCACGCATTCATACACACATACATACACTAGAGGACGTTCAGACCTAACTATCTTCCTTTTCACCACGTTAAGGCCGCTAAGACCGTGGACTATAAAAACTGAAACATTCCACGCGTTCATACACACATACATACACCAGAGGACGTTCAGACCTAACTATCTTCCTTTTCACCACGTTAAGGCCGCTAAGACCGTGGACTATAAAAACTGAAACATTCCACGCGTTCATACACACATACATACACCAGAGGACGTTCAGACCTAACTATCTTCCTTTTCACCACGTTAAGGCCGCTAAGACCATGGACTATAAAAACTGAAACATTCCACGCATTCATACACACATACATACACTAGAGGACGTTCAGACCTAACTATCTTCCTTTTCACCACGTTAAGGCCGCTAAGACCGTGGACTATAAAAACTGAAACATTCCACGCATTCATACCCACATACATACACCTGAGGACGTTCAGACCTAACTATCTTCCTTTTCACCACGTTAAGGCCGCTAAGACCATGGACTATAAAAACTGAAACATTCCACGCATTCATACACACATACATACACCAGAGGACGTTCAGACCTAACTATCTTCCTTTTCACCACGTTAAGGCCGCTAAAGCCGTGGACTATAAAAACTGAAACATTCCACGCATTCATACACACATACATACACTAGAGGACGTTCAGACCTAACTATCTTCCTTTTCACCACGTTAAGCCGCTAAGACTGTGGACTATAAAAACTGAAACATTCCACGCGTTCATACACACATACATACACCAGAGGACGTTCAGACCTAACTATCTTCCTTTTCACCACGTTAAGGCCGCTAAGACCATGGACTATAAAAACTGAAACATTCTTCCACTTTTTTCTTCCCTATATTGCCTGACACACGTGCACATAATGCACGCACAAAATCCAATGTATGTGAGACACATTCTCTCAACCTTTTCACACGTACCTGCACACTCTTTTCAGACATTCTTGAACATATGTACGCGTTTTTACGCACATAATATAACTAGGAACGAGCCTTGCTGGATTTGCAACGAATAAATAGTATTTCGAACATATCGTCTTCCTTTTTTTCCTTTGTTTCATGTGTTCACTTGTACGATAAAATTTTTTATAGAGGGGCGCTGCCCAAGCACCCACAGAACTCCACAAAGCGAACATAAATGACGTTTTTACACATATCTTGGGTGGGGGGGGGGAGGGAGTACGCACCTTTTTCAACAGTATTTGTGCGTAAATGAACACATTATTGAAATATAAATATTTTTCTCCTCGCAGCGGAGGAAAATAATTATGTATTATTTCAGCAAGCAGGCAATGGAAACTGACTTTGGCTGGTAGATGCCGGGAGTCGGTTAATATTTTCTCGGGCTGGCAAACGATTTTAATTGGTCATCAGACGAATCGTACAATCGCTGACCTCAAAAAATTTCAGGTCAGCCCATGTAAACAGATGACTTTGTCACAAGCATGAAGGACAGAATGTATTTATCACTTTGGCTGATGGCGGCCAGACAAAAACTAGGAACAATTAATTTGCCATAATAGAAAAAGAGAATAAAACGCAGACAATCCGAAATGCGTATTTTCGATCAGTTTTAATGTGTTCATTTTTATAACTAAAATTCTGATAGTAATTATGCCGATCACATCACAGTCGGTTGATGGTCACAGCTGAAAATGACAATAAAATTATACTTCCAATGAAATTCAACGACTTCCAATGAAATGCTTATAATGAATGCAGAGAATTAACCAATTTTGTCTGGGAATATAAATCGCTTCTAAAATGTTTAAGGTGAAAAGGTGAGAAAGCACAACAAGATTTTCGAGTTAATGTTAACCAAACTGCGAATCCAAAAATTTCTGTTTCGTATGAAACTGACTGCATCGACATACACGTCATCAAATATGTTGCCTGATTTCATGATCAATTGGTAGTTATTTTACACAGTTTTATGATTGATCACGTGATGATTAAAGTTTTAGAGGATATACTTTTACTGTGCCTTCCATAACATTACGTGCTGAAGATATTTTATTGTTTATTTTCGATTAAAGTTACTCTCCAAAAATCAAACATTTTTCACCTCTTTCT